>SSNR01000056.1:1245118-1263367 GCA_006937965.1 Callopanchax toddi | reverse complement strand
AGTTGTAATACCGGTGTAAATGAGCATGAGGCTGAAGAATTGTGATATGTCAAGTCTAGAGTTTAAACAGAGGCAGCAGCTGAACTTGACTCTCCCTGATCCACTGATTAGATCAGCTGTTACTAACCTAACAAGAAATACTAAACCTGTCAGAACTTCCCTCAGAAACCCAGACCTGAGTCACAAACCAGAACCTCCAGATGAGCTCTGAGCTCATTTTAACAACATCTGATGGTTGATCCAAGTTATCAGGATGAAACATTTTAACACTAAAACTCATTGATCTGTAATCAGAGGTCTCTCTCCTTTAACTCTACAGCTGTTTTCTAAGGCTCACTCTGTTTTAATAGTTTTACTGTAGAAACCTTCTCATCTCCTGACAGTAAAGGATTACATTTAGTTTACAGGTGACCTGATTAAAGCATCAACTCTCTTTTTTACGACATCAAATAACTTCAAACTGATTTTTTTCACCTGTCAAAAAGTGATTGTAGCATCCAGTTTATCTGTAATGGATTAAATCTGCCTTAAAATGTCTTTATTTCTCTACTGTTAATTTCACATTATCCTATAGGGCTGTTTCATCATGTTTTTGTTAAATAAAACCACTTTAGGGGATTTAAACATTAATATGAGTCTCTGCAAACTAAAGACAAACCTCTGATAGTCATTGACAGATCAATGTGTTTTTAGTGTTGATATTGTTTGATTTGTTGAATGTTCAGCTGTCAGTTATGCTGAAAAACACATGTTTGAGCAGCGCGCGCTGCCACATTCACTTTAACGAGAGGCGCGTGCACAGATGAGACTGTCGGTTCACCAGGAAACGGCAGGAACCCAGACAGCCAGTCCAGACCTGGTTGATGACTTGGTTGGAGTTCTGCGTGAACTCTACCAAGTTGTTGCCGCGGATTCGTGACTCGCTCAGCGCTCTGCCGCTTCTCCTCCAACCTGAACCAAGCTCCGAACCACACGGTCCAGTTCAGGAGGAGGGGGCGTATGCCGAGGTTGGCATGGGCGAGCGGCTCCCAGATGTGCCTCTTTCACCTCCTTGGGTCCAGGTGAAAGTCCTGGACCGGAACCGGCTCTCAGTGAAGGAGGCGCGTCTCCCGAACCCTGGACCGGGAGCCGCGGGTCCTGGTGAAGGATCGGACGCGGCTCCTTCCAGGTGAAAGAGACGTGCCTCCTTCACCACCGAGCGGGTCCGGACTCCGGAAAGAACCGGATTTGGGTCCAGGTCAGGATCGGAGACTGCCATTTGTTAATGCCTGGTCTAGACCCAATTTAGATTAACGACGTTATTTTTTTTATCGCACAATAAGAGTTAATGCCATTATCGGCCCAGCACTACTAAAAACACATTGATCTGTCAATGACTGTCAGAGGTTTGTCCTTACAGTTGTTTTCAGAGACTCACATTAAATACTAATGTTTAAATAGACCCAAAGGTAGTTTAACTTAAACACGATGAAAGAGTCCTGCATGCTGTAACATGGATAATGAAATTAACAGTAGAGAAATAAAGTCATTTTAAGGCTGATTTAATTTTTTATAGATAAACTGGATGCTACAATCACTTTTTGGCAGGTGAAAAAAAAACAGTTTTAAGTTATCTGATGTAGTAAAAAAGACAGTTGATGCTTTAATCTGGTCACCTGTAAACTAAATCAAATCCTTTATTGTCAGGTGAACAGACGAGAAGGTTTCTACAGTAAAAACTATTAAAACAGGGTCAGCCTTTGAAAACAGCTGTAAAGGTAAAGATATAAACCTCTGCTAAGTCCTGACAGATCAATGTGTTTGAGTGTTAAAATTGTTTGATTGGACAAAATTCATCCTGCTAACTTTATCCAACATCAAAGCTAGTTAAAATTACCTCAGAGCTCATCTGTTCTGGTGTTGTGACTCAGGTTTGGGTTTCTGAGGGAAGTTCTGACAGGTTTTAGTATTTCTTGTTTGGCAGTTTGAGAGAAAAACAAAGCTCCAAAAAAATATAAATGACTATAAAATTAGTTGCAGACTATTCTAATAGTTGATGTAATCATGGCTAATCGTGGCAGCCCTACTCCATAACATGGGTGTTTTTTGAGAATAAAATATCTCACCCTTTTAGACCCACTCTTTAGACCCTTGAATGATCATACAGTGGAAATAGAAGAGGGTCAACCAACGAGAACACCCTAAAAGACCCTTGTTTCTGGAAAGAATTCATGTATTGAAATGCAACTAATGTAGTTTAACGTGTTGGATTCAGTCATTACTCAAGTGATCTGTGATTTAATCTTACTTTGTTGATAAGGTGTTCAGTTACAACTTCTCGCAGGCCTGTGTACAACTTCTCTCCATGTTTGTGGAGCACCATCGTATAGGCGTTTCTGTAAAGTTCTTCGAAGCTGAGGCCACTGTTGTTCTTCCTCTGTATTTCCTGGATGGCATTCTTCAGAAGGTCCCAGATACTGTTGACATACTTCTCATCCATCGTCATCTGCAAAAATGTAGCCCATTCTTTAAGAAAGGTGCTGGTAATCAATGGTCTATAAACATACTAAATCAATACATCCACGGCTGTCAACTGCAAAATTAACATGAATGCAGAGTAAATCACATTTTTTGGTAAAGTGAATAGTACTTTCTAATTGTGTATTGTTGCTTAAAGCATTATGTGGTAGACTATGACTTTTCCAAACCCTTCAACACCCTTGTAACCATTAACAAGTTCTTTCATATTTATTTACAGACACAAGAACATGTTTTAGTAGAACATGCACAGAGAGGGAAGATTTTTACCTCTCTCCCGTGCACATTAGCATAAAAATCTGCACAAATAATACGTTTCAATGAAAGAAGGCACACATGTTGTGCAGCTAACTATGACAATTAAAGCAAAGAGCAAGAAGAGAAAGAAAGCTGAAGTTGCTTTGGACCATTTAAAGTAAAATAAATTTGTTGTGTAACAAAGATTTATTGAAAGTACATAAAATAACCATTTCACTTTATACTGAACAAGGAGAAGGATGAATTGAGAAAAACTTAAGCCCTGCTGTGTCTGAACCTCTGGGAAATAAGTTGTTGCACGGGTAATGAAATCAACAGCATGATTTACACTTCTACAATGTTTTAAAAAACAGAAAGATATAACATTTAACTCAAGTGGAGCACTATGCCTCAAGTCCACCCCACACCTTCCTTTTCCAACAGTGTGTTGTCGAACAAGACACGACATATCTTTCAGTTTCATGATCAATGATTACAAAATAAGTTTGGAGTGATAGAACTATAGATATATGACTATGATTACTATTAGTTGCTCACTCTGACATGTCACTTATATTTTATGTAGCTCAAATAAATGACTGGGAAATGGAAAAAAGGACAAATATTTGACACTGTAAATAAATAACTGAGACTACCATTGATTATACCAACCTTTTGAATGAACAACTAAAAGTTTTAAAGAACATGCAGACTTCCACAAAATATATTGTTGTAAATGAGCCAAAAAAGAAAAACTGTACAAGTGGTGATTATTTTAGCTATCATGAACATGACTTCTCTAAGCTTTCAATTTAGCATGAGCATTTTTCCAAGTGTTTATAGACAATGATAGAGGAAGGACATTAAGATTTATTATGCTTTAGCACAAATCTAAACTGTGGAGCATAATTCAGTAATTAATACTATATTCACTATACTCATTAAAAGCATAACCAGGTCTTCCACATGTGACTGAACCTTTGAATATTCAGGTTTATTGGCCATAATATAAATCATAACACAAGATAATGAACTGTGTTTTGCTACCCATCAGAATGGCCTAAACACACGTATATCACAATCCAACTGTCAAGACTGGGTCGAACATGTGTAGAGATCCTCACTCTATAAATCTACAAACCAAAAGAGGCCATTGTCACGAACACAAAACCTTAAATTATTAAAATATTCACAGAGATATGTAATCCACCCACTGGCTACCTGTATGCTAGCCTTTCTGCCTCTAACAAACAAGCGAATGTGCTTTGCAGAATGAAGTCAATTTCGTTATGAACATTATAGATGACCCACAGACAAAAATGGCACCAGGTGGAAAAGAAACCGAAAAATAATTTAATAAAATAACAGACAGAGCTACTCTACAGTCACTGACGCAAAACTAGGTTAGCAGATTTGGTTAGCCCCCTACTTCCAGCTGTAGAAACGTTTCCAGTTGTTTGTGTATGCATTATTGACAGAATGTTGGCGCAAACACAATCGTATTATTTTAGCATATATATAAAAATACATTTTTAAAAGAGAATAACTCAAAACAACAAGTGTCAAGAAGAGCGGGTCTTTCTGCTAGCATCGGCTGTGTCGACAGCTACCGTCAAGGGAAGGTGCCATTTATTTAAATGTTAAAGACAGCCACATTCATTCCAAAAACTTTTAATAAAGTTTATTTTATGACGCACTGGACAATGAAACCTAAACTAACGACAACAAATAGGGAAAACGGAAGCTTTGATGGCTGCAATACGTTTACAGATAGCAAGTCATATCCAGTGCACCGATTCTTAGCCTATTAGCATTTATCTAACGCCTGAAACCACGGTGATCGAGTTAGGGCCCGTCCGGCATACGGAGCATCGAAGTCGGTGTGCACTTACAGGAAAGGCCCGTATCCTCATTTTGGTGTCCTTCTTGGTGCCGCCTTTGCTGAGATTGGACATGGTTGCCTCGCCCTTACGCTCTGTATTCACATGAAAGTGTGCTCCAGGGAGGGACAGTGGTGACTACTGGTTTCAGGAGCACCTGACGGGCTTTAGCTTGACCTCCTCCGCTCAAGTTTATTGTTGACGGCCACACACCAAACCACAAGAGCCTTCATCCAGCAATGGCGAAATACCTGCAGTTCTCACTGCGCAGAGCTCACGCTTTACAACTAACGCGAGAAGTCAATTAACATGACAGATTTGCACTTTTACTAGGTTTAATCAACGTGCAATTTTTACTTATTCAGAAATTAGCAATAAAAATCCTTAACAAAAAAAATTAAACGTAAAATTTCAAAAGCTAATAAATACATCAACGCAAATAAGGTCCTAGTACCAGACCAGGACATCATTCCCTCTAAGATAATAATTTGAATGTTACACAAGAAATGTAATACAAGCAAGAAATAAAAGAGTAGTTAAAAATAAAAGTCCATGAAATACGTAAAATAGCTTTACAAAATAAAAGTGTCACAAAATATAACACCATTATGAAATGAATGAATGAATGAATGAATGAATGAATGAATGAATGAATGAATGAATCTGACAAAAAAAAACCTTCCCATTAAAATTTTAAATTTTTCTTTTTATTTCAAGGGGATATTTATTTATTTTATGGAGTATTTATTAATCATTTATCAATAAAAGTATGTTTTTATTTACAGAGCATTTATTTATTTCATGGAATTTTCAATAATTATTAATAACAGTACTTTTTTATTTAATGGGGACATGTATTTATTTCATTGGCCTGGGAACGCCTGGGCGTCCCAGCTGAGGAGCTGGTGGACTTGGCCGGGGAGAAGGTGGCCTGGGTTGCCGGACTTGGAATGCTGCCCCCGCGACCCGGACCTGGATAAGCGGAAGAAGGCGAGGCGAGGTATTTATTTCATGGAGTACTCATTATTACTTAATAAAAATATTTATTTATTTAATTAATTAAATTTGATTGAAACGGCTTTCCATAATAATCAAGCAGCCGCCCCCCTACCCCTACCTGAATGCTACACATGAGAAAGGCGGACTTGTTACTTGAGCTTAATTTGGCCCTTTAAGATTTATAATCAAGTCCATCTGCAGATTCTGCACTATGCTGTTTAAGTGAGGCAGAGAAGCCAAAAGCTTTACTTACCATACTTAGTAAGATGACATGACTGGCTACTGCTAGCTATATCACGAATGCTAATCAAAGAATCTGCAGGAAAATAATCTAATATAAATGACATAACTTCTTCCTTTGCACATTTCTCCTGTTCCTCTTTTGAAACTGTGCCCCTGATGCTTCTGCTGTTTTATTCTCCCAAGTAGTTTAACTGCTAACACACCGAAGCTCTCCGACCCTCCACTCAATGTATGCTAGCAGCTAGCATGTTCTGATCATAACAGGGGGGCTGAGCTCAGAGTGGGATTGAAGAGAGTATCACTGGCTGAGCTCTACAACTTAGTGTAACCATTTGTATTTTTTTATATATAAATTATTACAGATATAAACGGATGGTATAAAGTTGTGCTTTTTTCTTTGGGCAAGTGGGTGGTGGTGGTGGCACCCCCCTCTGGCTGGTGCCCTATGTTGCCTGTAGGACAGACCGCCCCTGGAAGCCACATTGATGACTGCATCAGTCTGTGCAGAACACAGACAACTCCAGGCAGGGAGATGTATTGCTCTGCAGACTGAAGCTGCAGCACATGTTCACACAACAACCAAACCACCTTTCACTAGATTTATTTCATGAAAGAAAAAAATAACAAAAACAAAATGTCATCCATTTGTCTCTTTCTCAGAAACGTTGAATATATCTGAAGAACAAGACCACCAGCACTCAGAACCTAACAGAACAAATAAAAACATGACCAAATTTACCCTCCAATAAGCATCATTTATACCATTAGTCTGTTTATTTGATTTATGATGGAATATCTCCTTTACATCCTTAACACACATATAGTTTCCTCTCATTCCCTCTTAAAGTTGTTCAAAAATGGCTTAGAAAAAACAAAAAAGCAACCACTTCCAGTACATTACAGAATTGAAATACAGTACTTCTAATTGTAATGATGACAGACAAGCCAAAACGGTTTCTTTTAAAACTTTTGTTATTTACAGCAAATATATTCTTGAAACCTTCAGCAAATATGTCACAGGTGATCATCACACTGACGTCATCACATGTTAGAGTCCTGCTGTGATGAGGAGAAATACAGTAGATTGGATTTGTGCTTCGTGGACAAGCTGTCACCGTGGATCGTCAGAACCCATCATCCACCTTCTAAACTATCCTGTTACGTCTGCTATTCACCTCACAGCTTGTCCAGGAAGTAGAAAGATGTTTGCTTGGCACATTTAGCCCTGACTCTCTATAACAAATATTACAGGACAGATAAACACACTCATTATAGAAAACTGTCAAAGGTCTGAACTCTCAAAAGCGTTTTCAAATTAAAATAATCCCACTACAATATTTATTTTTTGAAATTAAAACATCAGGATTCCACACTTAAAAGCTTTTGGCAAATCAGACCTTAAAGCAATAATTTAACAATAGGCATAGGTATTTAGTAAAATCTATATACATATGTATCTATGCAATGTCACAGAGGCAAAAAACTTGATATTGCACATGAAAAAGGCAGGTTTATATATGAAAGGTAAATGAAAGGGGATTTAATAATAAAGAAACGGGGAAAAACATAAGTACAAAAAGTTTGAGAAAGAAAATAAAACAGGAATTTCTTTTAAAATACTGTATGCCCTTAAAAAAACTTTATAAGCTTATGAAGCATTTGCAAGGTGGATAAAAACTATTTCATCCATCCTTGCACATCCCTATCAAGGTGTGACACACACATCAAACCATTTAATGAGGCAATTAACCTTCCTACAAACGCATCCTCATGAGGTCTTTCAAAAAGAAAAATCCTGAACGCGTTACTTTAGACTTCATCTACCTTTACTAATATTGTTGGTGCTGCAGAAGAAGAATGAAAAATAAGAAAGATGCATCATGGTTTGAGGTTTGTGTCAATCCATCCCCCCCTCAGCCCTTTCTCTCTCCATCTTCTTTAACACACACACACACACACACACACACACACACACACACACACACACACACACACACACACACAACTCTAACTCTGCAGCATTTTCTTAGTTAAACATCAAAAGGTAAAACTGAATAAGGTATGTCAAAACAAAACCCACACAGCCCCGAAAGTGCCGCGGTTTTTTTTTCTTTTTGAAAAATTTACGAGGCACAAATCTGAGAACTCAACACCTTTGGAGTGCAGCAAAAGTGAACTGTTGATTTTAGTAAAGATACATTTTTGTGATGGCTACATCTTTTCATTTAGGTGAAACGAGAATAACCCCCCCACCACCACACACTCACACTTTGTCTGCCTTTTACACTCGGAGCTGGTTGTACAAATAAGCTGGAACAAAAAGAGTGAAACGACATGGAGTCTCAGGTCTTCAAACAAACATTTTACAAATATACAGGTTCTCAGCACTGTGAGGATACACACAATATAACAACATACAACTTAAATAGACTCTTTATTTCAGTTGTATATATTAAAAGCTCTAAGAAAGGCAGCAGAGATGCGCAATAAGGCAGATCCATATGACACACTCTATATAAGACACTCTACTGCAGCACGTTTACACAAAATGAATGAGCTGGATCGTTTAAAGGGCTTGTGTCTCTCTCTGGTATCTAAAGTAGGTTTGTGAGGAAAATCTACACAAAAAGGCTGAAACAAACCCCAAAAAGTGCATGGAAAGGATGACCGGAAAGCATGAGTAGCCTCTATTTTTTGGTGTAAATTAGTAGAGTGTGATTCGTGTTTCAAACGTGGAGGAAAGTCTGAGTGTTACTGATGAGTGATTGTCAACGTGTCCCCTTACAGCTCGGTGAGACAAACAGGGAGAGTAAATGAATTCAGATGGGAGTGGAAGTGTTAAACAAACTGAATAACAACTCCCACTTTATGGTTGTGAATTGATAAAATATGCCAAATGATGGTAAAATTGTGTAAAAATAGACATCTCTACTAATGGAGAAAATCAACACTGACCCAGACAAAAACAATAACTTATGAAGTATCCATATGCATTCACACACACACACACACACACACACACACACACACACACACACACACACACAGAGTGAGATCCTATGGCAGCTGCTTTTGTATAAACAAAGCGGAGTCACTTAAATTAAAAGAAGCTAATCTGAAACATTTTACAGACCGTTTAGCACTTTATCTCACTGTTACATGTAGAATTAGTCTTTGCCATGTCTAAACAGTATGTGCACGTATACATGTGTGTCGGTTCGTGTGTTTTTACAATCTTCAGCAGAGCCAGAACCATATGAATGGACTGGAGGTTGGAATTCTTTCAGTAGAGCTGCTGAAAACAGATCAAGTCCCCATATTCTACTCTCCTCAGCTGGTTGACACGAGCGGCATCTAATCAGTGAACTGACTCAGATGAATTCACTCATTTCAGGTCACCTGTCTGATTCAGTTAGAGTGAAACTTTGTCCGTTCTGCTCTGCATCAGAGAATCGAAGCAGAGAGACCTGTCCCTCTTTGGTCACTCAAAAGGTATTCTCAGCCTCTTAAAGGACCTCTTAAAGATGAACCGTCGCCAGCCCCGCCCGCTGTCGTCACTGGCCCCGCCCGCCGTCTGCGTCGTCAAGGCAACCGTTGAAGCAGTGGTCGTCGCTCCCGAAAGCACCCTGGGCCTGAAGCAGCTCGTACTCCTGGTCCAGGAAGTCCAGGCTGTTGTTGCTAGGCAACCCGCGGATGTTGAACTTGTGGGACACTTTGGTCCACTGCTCACGATTTGCAGCCACACTCTCATAGAGCTCAGTGGCTCCGGGAAACAGTTCAGACAGCAACCTGTGAGGAAAGACGAAGGAGGCGGCTCTTAGTTAGAGCTGAAGTGATGCTCATACAATATTCATCTCATTTCATCCCATCCTGCCTGTAAATTTGTATAAGTTTTATAGGATCACGACCGTAGGTAGAAGTGCTGTTACTCACATTTCTTCATGAAGTTCAAGTAATAAAATGCTTCCTTTTAAACCTTCTTGTTTAAACAGAGCGGTTACAGATACAGATCAAACTGTCCGTTAAAGAGGGAAAACCCCACCACGACCACTGAAAACACTCAAAGCTAATAAAACAAATACTGAAAATCAGACATTGGTTTTGACTTGTGGTACAACAGAATCGTTTTCTGATCCACTCTGGGGTGTTTATCTGTAGGTTTCAGAGGACCTCTGAGACCACGCTTTCTAACACTGGGCAGCACGTTTCACTCCAGATGACTAAATGGTCTCGAGACCCTGAACAGATTCAGGACACCCTGACCCAGATGCAGCAGTCATCTCATCACCGTGGCCTTTAACAGCCTGTGAGTTGTTGATTTTAGTTGTTTTTAGTCTTTTAGTTAACGGCATGTCATTTTAACTTTTAACTCTTTTTATATGTTTCATGTCTTTTATTTGTTTTTATTCTCATTTTCTGTTATATGGATGCGGCTTTATTGTTTATTTTATTTGGGTCCTGTGCTGGTTGTTTGAAGTGCTTTATAAATACACTTAAATAGGATTATTTTTACTTTAAGTCAGTTTCAAGTTATTTCAGTGACCATTGCAGGATTTTCTTTGTTTTAGGGAATGGTACCACAATTTTGTCCATGTCTGTAAATGTAGGGACCAGTTTCTAGCCTCCTATGAAGATATCTATATTTATATTTTGTCTGGTTCTCTCATCACAAACCTTATTTATCATCAAATTGAAATCTGGGCCTATTTTAAAACAAAGGCTTTAGGTGTTTAATCTTTTAATTTCCACACCAAGAAATAAAAAACAACTCTTTTTGCATTTTTAACATTAGTTTGGGTTAATTTGGGTTTTAATGCAACATAGAGCATCCCCGCCTCTTGTCCTGTGACTGCTGGAGAGGCACCAGCTCCCCGTGACCCTCACTAGCTCAGAAGAGGGATGGATGGATGCAATGTCAGGTAATAATAATCATGTAATAAAATTAACAATAATAATGATAATTTAGGAATAACTTCTTTAACTGTTCTAAAATTTTCATTTAACAGCATCAGGAGCCAGATGGAGATAGTCCAACGCCCCTTCTGTCCCTCGAGTCCTAAGAGTCACATTGTCATTGTGTTGACAGGCACTTACTTATTTTTGCTTATTTATAGTTGCAGTAATCATTGATTATTATTAAGCACTCAGCTGGAGCTGTGTTTGTTTCACTCTAATATGTAAATTTCAACATGCACTCTGATTCGATCTGTTTTCCTTTCTCTCATCTTCAGAAGAAAACATGAAACTAAAAGCCTCCGTTTTCATTAACTAGTCACATATTTTTAACTCTTGGCAGAACAACAACTTGACTGTGCACAGATCTGGTCATGGTTTGTGTGAAGTGATCTGAAGACGTCCTGTTTTACTTGTAGATGGGCATGGCGATGTGCTCCATGAAGCTGATCTGGAGTTCTGGGATGTACGCCTTTTCTCTGTCCATCATCTCACTGGGCCTGTTCCCCATGGCTTTTTCCTGCACACACACACACACACACACACACACACACACACACACACACACACACACACACACACATTACACTAGTAATATGAGCTCAGTAATGTGTAAATTAATACAAAGTTCAGCCACATGCTGAGAAACGTCAGCCTGTGACACTGAAACACACCAGGTCTCCTTGAGAGAAGAATTCTTTGTAAATCAGCTCCTGCAGAAACACAAAGATGAGAAACATTTTTGAGATAAAACAACTAAAAATATAGAAGTTTGTACTTTTGATTATCTTTTAACATAATAAAAAATGCAAAGACCAATAATATATTTAATCAGGTTGATGATTCAATGGGTGGACACTTGTTTTTGTGATATTTTTGTTGCTATTTAAATATTCCCCTTCATTACAGCTCAGAACGGGGATAGATAAATAACATACTGAAGTCAAAACAGGTCAGATAATAAGCAGTAATTCTGTCTACTGAATGAATAAAAATAAAATGTGTTTTTGGGAACAGGGATTACTCTCCTATTGTGTGTTTGGAGATTTAGGGTGACGTTTAGGGGTTTTGCTTCAGAAAAGGGGGCAGACCAAGATTAAAAATAATCCCAAAAATACTGTGGAGTGTGGTCTCATAACAGAGACTATAGAGGAGTGCAAAGGTTGTTTGCAGCTGCAAGGTTTTGCATGCTTTAATCTTATTTTTCTTCCTTTTGGGGCAGTTTACTGCTCACTTATTACTTAGTAAATAAAGTTTAATAGCACCTTTCATAGAAAAAAAATCACAAAAACATCAAAATTAAAACATGGTCAAATGAATAACGATTGTTAAAAACAAACAAAAATTGCAAAAACCTAATTAAAAACAAAAGATTTCAGCAAAAGCAATTACTGAAAATCTTAAGGAATGCAGCAATATTAAGAGAATCTGCAGAAATGAACACTTTCTATATGATTTTTAACTGAACGTGGAGTTCAGACACTGACAGCGATCTTGCGTGTGGTTTTCCAGTCCTTGGTTTGGTCAGACAGATCACAGGAAGTCATCAACAGGCACAGCAGCAGGGAGTGGTGGGTTCGACTTTTTGTGTTGTATCCATCTGAAACACACACAATCTCACAGCTCAGTGTAAATACTTCAAAATGTTTTACTTTGAAATTTGACATTTTTTTTTACCAATACAGTGTTGAGAAAAATCTAAATACTTCACATTTTGCTTCTAGGAAACCAGACTTTCTTGTATTTTTTTAAAATACATTCTCCAGGATTTCAAATAAGTTTATTTATGTATTTGGATGTTTTTTAAAAAACTCAGTTTCCATCCATGACTCAGTCATTTTCAGAGGAATGCTCTTTTGTTTGTTCTACTCAACTCTAACTGAATCATGCAGGGACATAAAACCCTCCTAAAGTCAGAGGATGAACCAGTGCCGTGTCCACACATAACAGACACTTTAAATGGGATCTTTGTCACGAACATCCAGTCTTTTGTTGAATCTTAAAAGAACACAACTGGACAAAATATTATTAAAGCACCAACAAATAGAGTTCCTAAAAGCTATTCGCATACAGCAGACTATCAGCTGAAGAAGGATGAAACTCAGGTTCTGTTTCAGGTAGTTACTGTTTTTCTTCTCCATCTCTAAACGACTTAACTTTCAAACATATTTCTTTTGTTCTCTTGCCCCTTTCCTTTATTTTAGAAGACATGCTGCACAAAATGCCGTCATGAACAGGTACAAAAATGAGCGAAAAAGCAGGAAAAGTCCAAATTTTGAAAGACATACGATCAAAACGGCTTTAAAGATTATGAGAAAATAAGTCTCTTTCTAAGTAAAGTATACAGAAATGAGGGATGAGTATTGTGTCAGATTGAAAGTTTACCAGCTAAAAATGTGGGATAAAAAATGTATAAAACTGGCAGCAGGAAATGCTGTCTTCATGACCCACGGCTCTGCATCCACATCATGCTGCATCTGGTTCCAACATCTTAGTCCGTACGAGTTGTCAAAATGTACAAACTCAGCTGCTGACTCATTTAGAGGTTTTGAATGTCCTTGAATGGCTTTAGCAGCTTAAGACCAAATTCACTGCAGAGGCATCCACTCAGGATAACTTATAATTAGCTGCATTCAGGCGTAACAAACCTCCATCCAAGAGGTCACACCTAATTATAACATATGAGGGTACAAACAACTGGGAAAGATTGTTGAAAATTACTCGGTTAATGAAAATGTTGACTAAGAAACTGTCTTTTGTGTAGGGGAAATGGGGCTGCCTCTCCTCACTGACTATTTAGCTAATAGATGGGAATGAATGTAAACTTGCTAAAATCATTCAGCACAATATTTGACCAGAAGGCAAAACTTTTAAATGAAAATTAAAAAATATTCTCTTGCAAAATCAGCTCATTCTAATATAAGAAGATGTATTGTTATATTTGTTTGCTGAAACATCCTATCAGAGCAGCTCTGAGATCTTCATTAGAGCCAGCAGGAAAACACACAAACTGATTTATAAAGTCTCACTATCAGCCATCTTCTGCAATTCTTTAAAGATTCGAAGATGGTGAGCCAGGTCTGTTGCAAGAATGATGTCTCTCATCAGATCCAACATGCGCTGGTAGTCCTGAAAACATACAAATTTAAGAGTTGCACAAACTGAGACAAATTCTGCAGTTGATAAAAGTGGAATTCTATATTTCACCTTCCTGGAGAACTTCTCAAAGATGTTGCAGCCATGGGTGTTCAGAATAGCAATTGCCTGGGCGAAGTGATGTCTCTGTTGTGGCAAATATGTGTTAGAATGTTAATAAAGTGTCTTCAATTAAAACAACTATCAGGAATTCTTATGTGCAAAAAGCAAAACTAAGAAACATCAGATTTCTCTGCAAAAATAAGACTCAATGGTGGTTTAGTCCACTAGATGTCACCATAGAACACAACATTAGTAGCTCAGAAAGCCTGTTTTATAAAAGAAAGATTAATATACTCATGTGTTAAAGGTTAGAGATTACCTCCATCACAGATCCCTCTGAGCTGTAGAGTGCAGCCAGGACTGATTGCTAAAAATCAAACAGAATCATTTCAGATTGCACTCTTAATTAAATCACGTCCTTCAGCTGAGTTTAATAGGGTTCTCTCTGCAGCTGCACTTCGAGAAACACAAAAATACACTATTTAGAAAATGGCCTCTGATACAAAACGTTGTAGGAGGGAGTTCTATGAAGAAGAGGCTGCTGATCTCAATGACACCTATAGTCAAACTCCCAGATGATGAGATAAAACTAGATTCTGGAGAATGCCCAGAGCTGCACCAGACTGCATGATTTTGAGTACAAATGTGTATAATTGCTGCCTTGTTATTCTTGTTGATTCAAGACTAGAGGTATTCACATTCTCCTTGTTGAAAAGTAAAATCACAAGCTCTCTTTAGGGAGCTCAAAGTCAGCATATAATCATGGTGTTTTTTAAAGCATAAACAAACTAATTCTAACTAAACCTTTTAGAAAATCTAAATTTAAAACAAGCAACAAGAATAAAGGGAATTAACAAGAGTCAAATCCTGTAAAAAAAAAACTGTAAAGTGTATTTTTGAATTATCGGTATTAATCATGTAAACTTCCCCGTTGTTTACGTGGAGGGGGCGGGACTTAAAACTTATACTGCAGCCAGCCACTAGAGGGTGTAACGGTTTGTTTTAGCTTCAACTTCAGCATTTACATTCTTATGTCTGGTTTTATGGCTCCGTCCAAATACTCACACTTCCACCCTTGTGCCCCTTAAAGCCATACTCAGTAGCCAGGTAAACAATGTAGCTTTTAACGGTTTTTTTAAAACCTCTTAACAACGTTCTAATATAGTATAGCCATAAATATATTGTGGAGATTAAAAAAACCCTGAAAGAAATCAATAAAGTGGTTGTCCCACAGTTCTCTAAAAACTTCAGCCAATCCAATCGTTTGGACCGAACGATAGGATTGGACAATCCAGCTGTCTGTCTGCCGCATTTCCGCACTGCTTGGATTGGCATTAATCCGCCCGGATACA
Organism: Callopanchax toddi; assembly: GCA_006937965.1. Classification (NCBI taxonomy): domain Eukaryota; kingdom Metazoa; phylum Chordata; class Actinopteri; order Cyprinodontiformes; family Nothobranchiidae; genus Callopanchax; species Callopanchax toddi. The sequence continues at coordinate 1,247,988 of SSNR01000056.1, read as the reverse complement.
TTTTGGGGCAGAACATCCCGGAAGTAAAAGTGAAAGTAGAAGTAGGACAGAGAGCCGGCGGGTGATTCCATTTTAAGATAAAAATACCAGAATCCCCCACAAAAAACACCTTTTCAGGTAGCAGAAAACTAAAAACGTTTGGAGGTGAAAAGAGGAAAAGCTGGGGGAACGTTTCTGCAGCTGGAGTTATACTCTGCTTTGTCACCTTTGCAAACCGTGGTCCCATCATGTCCGCGGGAGGCTGGCGTAAGGATTTTACCCGACGGGAGGGGCGAGTTCACAGAGACGTGTTTCTGTAAAATAGCTAGCAAGACCTCGTTTGTTTACCTGGCTACTGAGTATGGCTTTAATTGCATGTTCCCGCGGAGGTGCGCTAGTGCGTAGGGTGTCCTGATTCTCAAGTTTAGAGGTTCTTGATCTTGACCGTGCCCTCTTCTCCACCCTTGCTCCGCACTCCGCCAAAGTCCACAGTGGTGCGGACGTTGGAGAAGGGTATTACCCGTAATCCATTATGCACTTTGTAAAGGCTGCTGTGTGGATATTGGGACAGGCCATAATCGACATGTAGAGACATAGAAATGTAGTGGAAGTAAAAAAAAAAAAACTGAAACGCCCCCTTGTGGCCAACTGTAGTATTACATCATTTATAAACCTGCTCCATTCATGCATATAAATGGCACATTTTCCTAATATTTTTAGTTGGAATTATTTATTCAGTCCCTAAAAAAACATGATATCAGCAACTGTAACTGAGACTTTATGGCTTCACTTTTAAATAACAAAAATTGACAAGAGGCAAATTGTCCATTTTTATTTATGTTGATGATTCTAATATATACAGTCTATATATGTTTTACAAAAACCACTAAAAAGAACAAACACAGTTCCTGCTCTCACCGAGGCCACTTGGAAAGAGTTGTTGGTGCCACGGTGGTCCAGGTCGTGGCACATACAGGAAACGAATAGAGCTAAAATCTCTATATCCCTAGAAAAAGAGGAAAGATTAAAATATTTTACATCAGTAAAGCAAAAAAAAAAAAACTTTTTAAGGGGCTTTGAGTTGTTGAGACTCACTCGAGGTAGTTGGACAGCCCTAGGTTCTTGTAGAGCAGGTAGCAGAAGTGTGAGACGGAGAAGGCGTGCATCCAGTTGTGGTAGGGAGGGTCTCTGTAGCCTTTCTTCACCATCAGACAGAACCTGTCACCACAGCAGCAGCTTAATTATGGTCTCACCATGTTGCCTGTGACTCATGCACATGTACTGTACTATAAAAGTGCCACGTCATTACCTAACGCTTTTTCTCCTCAAGCATGAAATCGTATTTCGAACACTATGACCTGGTTTGCATTTGTGCAGAAAGAACACTAATGAAAAGGCTGCAATTCTAATGACGTCATACCAGAAATTGTTCATCAGTTTTAAAAAAAACAGGATTCCTGGCAGGAAACTAAAAGTGTATTGCAACAATTTTACTCTTCACTGAACAAAATCTCATCCGTTTTGCTTGTAGTCGTCTGCCCGTGTCTCTCTTTGTGCAGTCTTGTGGTTTTCAGTCTTCTAGCTGACTGACAGGGTTTATTGGAGAAGGAGAATTTGCATAATGCAGCCCCAGAAGCACTTAAAGCCCATTTACAACACGCTGCTGAGGCCGGAACACATCGGAGCTGAAGGACATGCGTCAAAATAGCTGCCCCTATTATTATCAATCAAACCCCAACACACACAACAATCTGTGGCGCGAAGCCCAGCGGTGACTCTCGACTCTCTGCTTTGTTCAAGTGCTCATCCAAAAAATAAATATCTACCCTCTTCCTGCTTGGACATTCTGGCTTCCTTTGCAGCTGCCATGTTGTTGTTTGATATCAGAAGTATTTGTATAATGGTGTTCAAACTCAGAAATGATGCAGGTTTAGTAGAGGTTTTATCGTGGTATGAAAAAGAGTTTGTCTTCCTATTTCTTTGTAAGTCTTTGTCACACTTAAATGTTTCAGATCATCCAACAAATTTAAACATTAGACAAAGTTAACACAGTTAACACTAGGGATGTGGAGATTCACCGATCTGAACCGGTGGTCCGATCATGACGTGTAAAATCCGACTGCACCGGTAGCTTCAGCGAGCATCGGCTCAGCTGATGCTAAATGCGCAACGTATCGCTCTCTCTTGTCTCCCATCGGTGAAAACGATGGTTACATCGATTAGTTCAGGGTGTCCAGCCTTTTTCCTCACGAGCTACTTTTATACTGAGCAGCTCCACGCGGGTTGTGGGGCGAGCTGCAGGTGCTGCAAACGCTGTGTGTGTGTGTGTGTGTGTGTGTGTGTGTGTGTGTGCGCGCGTGTGTGTGTGTGTCCACCACCGAGTCAGCGCTCGTTCACGGGACGTTTAACGGAGGTTTCGTGGCTCAGCTGCTGTCCTTGTAACTCGTTCCCCGGAGGGGCGCGGGGAGAACTGTCCCGCTATTTAACAGCAACGACTCCGCGTTAAACCGGTTGATCAATTTATCTGTTTTGTCCTCGTTTTGTTGAACGCACCACCAGTAAAACTACGGAAGCCAGGTGGCGCGCAGGCGCAGTTAGAAAACCTGGTAGAACAGGTGAGGAGGAGATGATCAACATCAGAGAGTCTAAATGGTTTCTGCTCTGTTAGCCACTAGAATCTGTTAGTCAGTGTTAGAGACACTATGTTGGAGTTATTTACACACTGCACAGAGTTAGTGCTGGAAATGTTGATTAGAGGAGGTTTAACAAGTGGTTTAGTCAAATTACAGACAGAAAACACTAATAATTAAACGAGGATCTGAGGAAAGAGCTTTGTTAATCGTTCACATCTTTTATTATTTATTTTTAAGAGGCCTATTCTTTTAAATTGG
>SSNR01000056.1:1159441-1239970 GCA_006937965.1 Callopanchax toddi | reverse complement strand
GCTTGTATAAAAGCCCAACATAACGTTATCTTAGACAGAAACAGGTGAATCTAGTTTGTCTATCAGAAAGATAGATTTCCAGCTGATGGAGAGAGAGACAGAGGAATCGGAGGCAGCGCGCGCGCACGTGCGCAGCAGAGACTGGATATTGATCAGGGACCCTTCGTTCTGGTGTTCTAAAACGGCTGAAGCCAACAGAGTGAACCTCTATACGTGATGCAAAACGAACACCTTTCTAAGAGGGGAATTATCTGCAGATTCACAGCGCATGAGAACAGAACGTCGGGAATTATGTAGCGACGCACGCGCTCTACATGAACCGCGAACCACGTGCGTTCCGAACCGTAGAGGGTGATCCGTACGAACCACGGATCGATGATGATCCGTTGCACCCCTAGTGTTTTTTGAGAATAAAATATCTCACCCTTTTAGACCCACTCTTTAGACCTTTGAATGATCATACAGTGGAAATAGAAGAGGGTCAACCAACGAGAACACCCTAAAAGACCCTTGTTTCTGGAAAGAATTCATGTATTGAAATGCAACTAATGTAGTTTAACGTGTTGGATTCAGTCATTACTCAAGTGATCTGTGATTTAATCTTACTTTGTTGATAAGGTGTTCAGTTACAACTTCTCGCAGGCCTGTGTACAACTTCTCTCCATGTTTGTGGAGCACCATCGTATAGGCGTTTCTATAAAGTTCTTCGAAGCTGAGGCCACTGTTGTTCTTCCTCTGTATTTCCTGGATGGCATTCTTCAGAAGGTCCCAGATACTGTTGACATACTTCTCATCCATCGTCATCTGCAAAAAAGTAGCCCATTCTTTAAGAAAGGTGCTGGTAATCAATGGTCTATAAACATACTAAATCAATACATCCACGGCTGTCAACTGCAAAATTAACATGAATGCAGAGTAAATCACATTTTTTGGTAAAGTGAATAGTACTTTCTAATTGTGTATTGTTGCTTAAAGCATTATGTGGTAGACTATGACTTTTCCAAACCCTTCAACACCCTTGTAACCATGAACAAGTTCTTGCATATTTATTTACAGACACAAGAACATGTTTTAGTAGAACATGCACAGAGAGGGAAGATTTTTACCTCTCTCCCGTGCACATTAGCATAAAAATCTGCACAAATAATACGTTTCAATGAAAGAAGGCACACATGTTGTGCAGCTAACTANATATATATATATATGTATATATATATGTATATATATATAAGATATATATAGGATTATTATTTATTTGTTTACCCAATCAGCGTTGCTTATGATTTTGTGGACCAATACAGTTTTAAGAATATTCTTGCATGTAAATTTAAATAAAAACATATATTTCAGGGTTTTTCCTGCTCAAATAGAGGCAGAGGTGGTACCATCCTGACCATTTTGACTGACGGTAGAAAAAAAAATCTGGTCATAATCTATTTTTACCTGTCACTTATTAATTTAGAAATTATAATGACAATTTCGGCAGCATTATTTCATGCCTTGTAAAAAAAATATTGTAATCGTTCCTTGACCATTCCTCCTCCACTGCAGTTTGGAGAACCTGATGTTTAATGAAGCTGCAGAACAGAAGATCGTGGTTCTGATGGTTCAGCTCAGTTGATCTGCACACCAGGTCCAGTTCAGTTCATAAATCCAGACTGATCTAGAGAATAAACCAGCTGATCACAAAGTCTTCATCTGGAGAACTCTAGTAACTCTCCCCGTCTGAGGAGCGCAGCGCAATGAGCGCATCCACGCGATCACCTCTGACTGCAACATTTATATGTCTGTTCAGTTCATAAATCCAGACTGATCTAGAAAATAAACCAACTTTGTTGAACGCTCTGGGAGTTCTTGTTCTCTGAACAGCTGAGCTCCCGGATTCTGGACGTGGCGCTCCACGTCCAGAATCCGGAGCGCTGCGCATTTACGCAGGAGGAGTCGCTCTGACAGGCTGCTGCAGCCACTCGCCAATACAGCGCGGTCCGATGGCGCTGTATTGGCTCGCGCGCGCGTACACACACACACACACACACACACACACACACACACACACACACACACACACACACACACACACACACACACAGGTGTATGATTTTAATCCGTCAAATGACCGAAAATGACGAAAAACGACCAGCTAGCGTCGCAAAAACCAGGTGGACCCGCTACGTCGGTACCACCGGTTCTTTATAAATCCTAGAACCGTAACATTTGTTTTAGTTCCGACTTGGTACAGAAGAACTGGGTTTTTTGACAAAACTACTGGATACAAAACCCCCCAAAACAATATTTACCTGTTTGCTGCAAGTGCATAACATCCACACAGCTGCGGGCGAGTGAAATCAGCTGGAGGCGGCCGCTATGCAAATTTGAAAAAACCTGCTGACCAATGGGGGCCCCCAGACACACGGGGCCCCTAGGCTTCAGCCAGATATCTATAGTTTTACTATTGTTCAGAAATGGAAAAAGAACAAAGCCAGTTCTAAATCAAATCCTCATGAAAGAAATTCAGATTCACTCAGTCATCCGTTTAGTCACTAATTCTTCCCAATGCGTCCTCCCTTCATACCTGTAGACTCAATCACTGGATTCTATTTGTCTAAAAGACAATTCAGGACAAGACACCTCTCTACCTGTCCTCTCTTCTACACCTGGTCCATAATAAATGTCACAGTAGGTCTAGTGAAGATCTTCAGCTCATCATCTCCAACACCTCTACTGTCTTCAGCATCATGAGACTGGAACATTTACTAAACACCTTGACATCTATTACAACCTTTAAATCTAAACTTCATCAGGTTATTATGTATAATAATTAAGGATGCTCCGATAGCGTTTTTTGATGCCGATCACTGATACCGATCACATCGATTGACTGTAAATTTCACATTGTAGTGATGATGGGGGCTAATGGCTACTTGATCTGTAGAAAATGAACCATAAATCTCATTTGGATAAAAACAGGTTTTACTGACTTTTTCTGGGATGAAAAAAATACAAAAACTTGAAGGTACCATGTAGACATCATCCATCATATAGAAATATATTAGTTATAGATATATATTTACAATACCAATAGAAATCTATTATTTTTATATATATTTAAATAATTAAACATATGTTCTTGTGCACAAGATCCCCATTAATTAGTTTGTGGTTGAAATAACGTTTTGAGACAAATAGTTGTTTTTCTACTGCTTTTCAGACACAGAAAAGTCAGCATTGTTTTGACACTCTGATCCATTTTATGCCCCAAAAGAACAAACTTATAACTGACAATGATCTGATCATTAGTCTACCTGCTGCTCTCTCAGCTCCTCCTCCCTCCACCTGTCTGATCCACTGCGCCATGGCACGCTGCTGCTCCTCTCCAGCTGCGTCATGACGCACAGCTTTCCTCTCCATGAGCACGCAAGCTCTTTCCATCTCCGTCATTAATATTTAAATTATTGTCTTTTAATACCAATTTGAAGAATTATCTCAGCTTCCTGACGCGGGGTGTCTCGCAACCTGCTGCAGCAGCACCAGATCTGGAGCTGCAGGAGGGAACGGAGCTCTGTGAGTCAGCGGGACTCGCCTCCAGGACCGAACTCTGAGCCAACTGGAGCGGTCCGTTCAGGGGACGCGAGTCTCCGCTTGTCCTCTCTCATCCGGTGTTTCACCAAATTCTGTCTCCCTCCTGGAGTCACTAATACGGCTGACAGATGAGTTCTCTCATCCACCTGCGTTTCTCCTGCCCCGCGCTCGCCCTCCGCACTTCCCGCCATGCGCTGCTCGTAATATGAGGCAACTACGGCCACCGGAAAAGCTCAAAATTATATTGATGTAATACCGAAAAAACTCCCGGTACGGACGGAACGCTGGAAATAAGTCCCGGTACGCTGAGGGGTCAAATTTAGAAGTCCCGGTACGGCGTACCGTTCCGTACCGCCCCACTTAAAGCACTGCTAATTACACATGAAAAGATTTAAACCATTCATCCAAGCTGCAGACAGCTCTCCTTATGGAGCCAAACGACAAGTTTCTCTGCTCTAAAACAGCAGGTTTAGGTTAAAACAAAGTAGAGTGAAGATGGACCAAAGCGCACTTTGTGCACTTAAACATTTTAGACACAAGGATGTGATGCAACCACTCTGAGTGCTATTCTGAGGGAGCACCTGGATGAACATGGAGCTTTTCTTTCTGAGACAAAAGATGAAGAGGAAGCAGCATGTGGCCAGTGGTCAACTCAAGGTTCAATTATCTTAATTTGACAAACAAATTCCTACCTATTGTAGTACTGTAATAGAATGCGGAGAACATTTTAAAAAAGTCTTATACACAGTTATAGATATATAAATCTTTAAACTTACATGTATAAATCAACACCCCCTTTGTTTCTCTAGTTTTTCATATTTGATCAATCTATTTGCTCTACTTCTATAACAGGATTAGTATATCCCCCAAAAACATGCCGTTTGTGCATTCTGCCCTCTGGTGGAGGAGTTAAGTGCTACAGGCAGCAAATGCAAATTTGTTAAGATTATTTTATGAAAGATATATAATTATCATAATATTAACAATTCAATAAAAATATAACTTTCTGGCTGTCATTTCATGCACTAGGCTTTAAATGTTAATGCAATTAAAAAATGTTCATTTAAATCTACCTTATTAGGCTTGATTTGGGCTGGAAAGGGCTACAGTGTTAAGAAGAATACCAAACATCAGTAGAAGGATGTGAATTCAATATATCGTTAAACAAGATCTATAATTGAAGATTGATGATTTTTCAGAGTTAACCTGGTCACCTTCCTTTATGGAGGAAAAATCTCAATTAGAGGGTGATGAATGAATTGGAACAAAAAGGTTATTTTTGTTTTTATTTTGCAAGAATAAATGGTGTTTTACTCTGCTGTGTGAGGAAAGCCTTTCCTGTAGGATTATGAGAGAATTCAGACTCTGTTTGGCATGCACAGCATATCGACCATTATTCATTTACTGATTTATTTAAACAAATAACGGGTCCATTCATTGTTACCGTTGTTCTCGTCTTTGATGGGGAAGCAGAGGATGTTGCGCGTCTTAAAGCCGGTGCTGTCGTCGACACCGCGGTAGAAGAGTGGATGGGAGTAGGCGTCCTTTATGTTCAAAATCTGGCCGGTGGTTGCGACGTGGCCTGCGATGCCCTGATCGGCTGGAATACGAAACTCATTCTGCATTCACACACACATACGGACATAATTATTTATGACATAAAAAATGATTACATGTTTGTTTTTACTTAGTAGCTGACAACAAGAAATGTGGTGGTGAGTAAGGAGCTGATATGCAGCTGAATCTTCCATTCAGAGGAATAATCTGTCACTTTTTAATAAATGCATAAAATGCCCCAATTTTGTTGATGATGTTGCAAACGCACTGGATTCATTTGAGGCCAGAAGGAAGACGCAAGAAAAGCCACTGATTAGCTAAAAGTCATTATACAGTCAAATGTGCACCTACACACAGCTGACAAATTGCAGGAAAAGCCAACATAAGGAGAACTAATAAAGCGTTGGACCGCCGTGTTTAACCAGAACAGCTTCACTGAACATTAGCGTCGACTCCGAGTCCCTGGAGCTCCACTGGAGGGGAAGATCATTTTTCTTCCAAAAGAAAGCCTCATTTAGTGTTAAACTGGGTTCAAATCTAGCGTTTGTTTTGGCGACCGTATATTATTCACTTTATTTTCATAACAGTCAAAGCATCTAGTGAGCTCTCATGCTTTATGGACGGATGGATCATCCTGTCAGTGCTGTCAGGGTGTTCTATCACAGGAAAGACAGACACAAGTTTACACTGATTTACAGGTGATAAAACCTAAACATCGCACTTATCAGCCTCCTGTAAAGGTTGACACGACCTTCTTCTCTTGTAAGGTTTCATTTATCAAATACTAAAAGAGACAATAAAACCCATCTAGACCTTATCAGATTTAAAGTCTGTTGATCTGATTAGCAGCATCTGACAACTGATGTCCACTTTGATCCCTACAGACACAATAAGAGTGAATAAAGTAAATGATAACAGTGTCACGTGTTTAAGAGTCTGCATTGATCATGTTTTAAAAATGATAACTTACTGTATATCTCACCAGTTCTTAGCCCTTTGAACAACCTCAGTTTGGAGAAATATAGATGAATCCTGACTGGATCTAGTCACAGCAGGACTGGTTACCATGTGGACTTATGTCAACTTAAAACATCTCCAATTCCAAAAAAGTCTAAGTTTGTGCAAAGGTTGCTTGTTTTTAGAGCAGAAATCTGAAATTCTGACCACATCCATTAAACAGGAAATGCTACAGCTAGCTCCTTTGATGTTTAATAACATTATTCAAGTCTTTCTTTAATAATACCAATGTGGTGTTGGATTTTAAACCGTCTGAAAGTCTGAGTCAAACTCTCTAAAATTAAAAAATACATCAATTTGATATATTAAAAGAGATAAATGTGTCACGGTTTGGGGTTTGGGAACAGGCAAGGTTGAACCCAAAACAGCTTTAACGCTGGCTGAACTAAGGGAGACACAGGACAAACAACACTAGGGATACAACATGAGCAAACAACAGGCAGTGACTGAACTAAACAGCATATATGAGGGAGGTGATTAGGGAGACGAGACACACCTGTGGAGGATTAGTGCAGGACACAGGAGGAGGAACATGGAAAAATCAGAGGAACACTGGCACAAACTGAACACAAGGGGGCAGGACATGACAAAATGTTTGAGTGAAAAAATGTTTCCACACTGTTAAAATGAGTTATTAAGCTTTATTTTGTTGTGAGTTTTTTATTTCCCCTAGCTATTTCTGATTAGTAGAAACTCATAGGCATAAACAACAAGCATCATTTTTAAATATTCAGTAGTTCAAACAATAAAAATAAAATTTTTCTCAAAATAAATAATCCCCCCCCCCCCAAAAAAAAATTGTAAATTAACCCTCTGGGCGCCAGAGTTTTTCCAAGAAAATCCTCTTTTTGACATTACAATTTCAAAAAGTTGTAACTTTAATATGGTTAGAGATAAAGGCGTACTGTAAATGAGAAAAATGTTCAGTTTGAATCAAAGTTTGTGAATGGAACAAATTCACGTATCTAATTTGCATATTATGACGTCATCATGCAGCAGCACTATTGGGTGTGTAACTTTTACTGGTATTTACCATATCTTTATTTTTACAGTTTTGATTTTATGTATATATGTGTGTGTGTGTGTGTGTGTGTGTGTATATATATATATATATATATATATGTGTGTGTGTGTGTGTGTGTGTATATATATATATATATATATATATATATATATATATATATATATATGTGTGTGTGTGTGTGTGTGTGTGTATAAAAATGTAAAAGTATATAATCCATCATCTAAAGAGCATACAGGAAACCAGTGGGCTCAGAACTGGACAGACCTGTTTCCAAACACTCAACAGGTTCATCAAAGTGTCTGATGCACCTGTGATGCTCTTCATCATCTCCCGGGAAAACCCCACCATCATCATCCTCATTTACAGAGGGACAGTGAACGCTGCTTCCCGTCTATTTACAGTTTTTTTTCTCCCGCGGGTTCTGCTGAGTTTGCCGCGAATTTTTACATTTCCGCTCCTTTTGTTACTATTCGCGGTGTTTTTACTACCCTTGCTTGCTATGGACACCACATCCTTCCTCTCTGGACACCGTAAAGAAAAGCTGAACTGAACAGAACCGGACCTATGAGCTGCTTTTGGGCCGTCATGGCGAACCGGGTCGCTCTCGCTGCCTGCAGACACAGCTGCAGTCTCCCTGGACGACTGATCATCTTCACCAGAGGTGGATTTTCCTCTTCAAAGTCTGAGTCAGCCATTACTTGATGAAGTGCTTGGTGTACAGTGAACAGAAGTCTCCTCATAGTAAGTTTTCTCCTCCCTCCTCGCTCCGAAACTCGCTCTGAGCGGCGCGGCTGCGGTAACCACTCCCCTCCCGTCTCCTCCGACGGGAGGAGGTTTTTAAACTCCTTTTTCTCCAAAACTTTCAATATAAACACACCCAAAAATGTTGCTTAGTATGAAGTTACAGTTGTCCACGATCTTCTGATGTAAAGTAGAAACTAAAAAACGGCTCATGTCAGCAGCTGTGGCTCGTTAAACTCAGTAATGACGCTTGTCGCAATATTGCGACTTTGGCGCCCAGAGGGTTAAAATCATGTCTCCTTAAATAAAAACAGGTCTAATTTGAACAGAATAAAACATTATAGTGCAAAAAGCCAGTGTCCTCTAGGGGATGCTGGGTCCCAGGAAGAACACCGTGATCCACTTTGAAATGTGATTTCAAATGTCAATCTGCTCAGAACTAATCTGTGTTTCTCCAAACTGAGGCTGTTCAAAGAGCTAAATAAAACAGGGAAGATATTGATTATTCATACAGAAACCCACTTTAAGTGTTTAATTTTCTCCTTAAAGCTTGTTGTGGGCCAGAGATCATTTTTATGTCTTGAAAACTAAACCTTTATGGGACACGGAGAGATAAATCAAAGAACAGATGTTACCTCTTCTTCACTAACGACGCCACCATCAAACACCTTCGCCACTAACTCATGGCTGAGTCGATCCAGCAGGAACACCGAACAACTACAAGTCAGAGACGAGAAGAAAAACGGAGTTAAACTAAAAAAAAGCATTGCAGAGTTTTTATCTCATTCTTTCTCAGGCTCATTTTGCAGCTTTTTATTAAATCAGGGAAATTGGTTTAGAACAAATTGCTAAAACAATCTTTTAAAATAGAGATAAAGACATTCCCAGCACACAAAGACGTGCACTCTCTTTCAGACGCATTAAAACCTTCTTGTTAGGATGAATCAGAGGGCTTACATCTCTGCACCACTGAGGTTCCTGGCTTCCACTATAATTTCCTGTAACAGCACTGACACATCATCTGAAAGAGTCGGGGAGAGGGGAAGAGAAAAAGAGAGGAATTAAAAGGGAAAAAAGAGGAAATAATAGGAGCGCAGTGAAACCCGGGCCGACAGAAACAGAGATTACTACACGAGTACCTGCGGATCAGCCGCACAAGCTGATAAGAGCTTTTGTAATCAAAGGTTGAGTCCAGTGAGTGGCACTTTGCTCCACCACTGGATCCATTTTTGTGCCTGCGATCACGATAAATCAACAATGACATATTCTACTGTTGGCGCTGGCTGTTTTATTAGAACGGAAGTGCCCTGGTGTAATTGTGCGATGTGGCCGAGCCATAATTTTTAATGCCTTTTTGATTTTATGATTATGATTCTGGCTGTTATCACCTTTACGGTCAGCGATGGCTCATTCAATTATGTGCACCATTTGTTTCAATAGGTGACCATTTAGATGTCTGCCATTAATGCAAATTTTCCACCAGGTGTCTGCTCCACAAAGACATCCAGACAGACGGTCACAGACGGACGGCGTCGGGACAGAGGAGACTCACCCAAGTGTGTGAAGAGGTTCTTGGCCACTTGTAGGAGCGCCTATGCAGAGAAACAAAAACAAAATCCTTAAAAGGCAGCGTCAGCTTCAGCTGCAGTATATTCGTGTATGTGTGTGTGGCTACCTGGCATTCCACTTTTAGTTTCTGCTCTTTCTGAAAGGCCAAAGTGGAGGTGAGGACCGTTGAGGTGTAGCAGAAACAATGCTGGATGGCGTGCTCGTCAATCTCTGTGTGTCTGAAGTCAGAACATGCAAACACTGGGTCAAATGTGGAATACAAACTACCAAAAAGTAAAGAAAATGATGAATTAATACCAGATATCCAGATAAAACTTTTCCCACTTCAATATTTAAGCAAATTGTATTACATACATAAGATTTAGATGGTTTGTTGGAACGTTACGGTTTTACTAGAAATGCACCAGTTCTCGTTTTGAGGACAGATACTGATCTTTGATTCTTGTACATCTCTGACCTGCTGATACCAGTTTTAGCTGATTCAGATTGATCTAAAAAATATATAATTAAAGGAATTTCCCCCCCTGATTGTGACTCTGGAAATAAAACCTTCCACATGGAAAATCTGTCCTTGCTGGACTGAATTACTGATGGTGAGTTCATGAATTGAGAGAAATGCCAGATTTTCTATTGCTTCTGGGAAATGGTGCATTCACAGACTGGACAAAGAAATCAGATTTTTGAGTTTCAGAGATGTTCATGATAAATATTGGCTAATTCTGATCCCTATCCACTTTTTGGGGTCATTTCAAGTGTTTACACTTTCACAAAATTTAATAAATTGATGGTAAATGTTTAGATCTTTCTTACTCAGTAGTTTACTTTATTTTCATGATGTCATAGATACATTTTCTCCATTTGTCTCCCAAAATAACAGATTTGATCTAATTTTTGATATTTTCTGAATCAATGATGAGTTAATAGACGAAACACTGAAAAGTACATTAATGCAGTATGTAGAATTCATTATCAAAATTAAACAAACTCTCATTTTGCTTGAAGGCTATACTTTATTTCTGTTATTTTAAGTTAAATAATAGATTGTTTCTTTCTGCACTGCATCTTAAATTAGTCAAGACTGCATTCAGCACATTAACTGAGTAAAATAAACTGTTGCATTTTAAAGAAAGATGTTTTAATATCAGCTAAAACACACAAATAGTAAAATTAAATAGTACAGCTACAAAATAAATGCCTGAAATGACAGAAAACTGCAATATTTTCAATTTCCTGCAAGTACTGATTGTTACTGCTGCCTTAAAACTGAACTGATGCACCAAACAACTGAAAAACGACCCCAGTAATTCAACTGACTGCCTGCAGTTATCCGTCTTTGCCTATAGAGAGCAGTGGCACGTTGCTGCATTGATGTCAGGAGCATTGACCGGACTTCAGAGTTTTCCTGAGTGTCAGCTTAGACACACAGGAATCCTGACAAAAGAGAGACGGGGGCATGCATTGTGGAAATCTTTATATCCAACGCTCAGGGCAGTTCTAACAACAGCCAGGCTGGAGAATCATTTTCTGCAGTAACAGCCGGTTATTTGTAGTCCTGACACTAAATTGTATCCATCTCCACAGGTGGAAAAGCAGCAAGTGGGAGTTCATATCTGAGGAACAGAAATTGGATAGTAAAGAGCGCCCATTATGCTATAATAATAATAATAATATAATAGGAACATGTGTGTGTGTGTGTGTGTGTGTGTTATGTTTAGTGTTTTTGTGATGCTGCAGTGAGCTCAGCTGCTTCTTTACAGAAAGCAACGTTTTGAAATTCTTCCACGTCTTGGAAGCAAGCCTGAGAACCAGCAGCTTTGGCTTCCACCTCATCCTATTCATGAAAACAAAAAGGTACCTCTGTGTTTGTCCTCGAGCTGAGGTTGATCTGAGATCATCTTGAGCAGCTTCCCGTTACTAGTTTGTGTTCTGGATCAGTAACTTGATCTGCAGACATTCATGATCCGTTAGAACCTGTAGCTGGTCGAGTCCGGAGGTAATCAACCTCATTCCACCCAACTCTCCACCAAACTAAAGATGTCACCTATATGATGAAGGGACGGCTCATCCGGAGCAGAACCCAGACTTATCATATTATATGCTCAGTGGAAACCATAATCCTGCTGCTGTTACCATGGTAATGAGATGCCAGCTCTGTCATTAGAACCGCTGGCGGAGGAAAGAAAAATGATCGCTTCTCCTCTGTCTCACACGTATGTCTGCTACACGTGTGACAAACCATTACACAAAACTACTTTTCAGGATATTACCCAAACACACAACCACACAGACAAACAGCTGAAGTGTGTGTGTGTGTGTGTTACGGATTTCTGTATTCAGGAGATAACAGCATTGCTCCTGGCAGCACAAACACACACAAATACACGCCAAAACGTGGCGCTGCCAAAACCAGGCAGCCAAGCCACCCGCTGCCGTCAGACTCATGACCCGACTCTGGATCATCGCGCTGCTATCATCATCACAGCCATCTGCTCACACACACACACAGACACACACACACACACACACTCTCTGAGCACACAAAGAGAAGATGATAGGAGTTTTAAAGTGCTGCTGTTCAGGGGAGCAGTTTGAGTCTGGATGTTCGGTCAAAGTCCTGACGGCTGCTGGAAATACCACAGCGTTCAGAGGCAGAGAAAACGCTTCTCATTATGTGTGTTTTAGTAAAACTGACACTTTGGAATGAAGCAGACATCAGCCTATATGAAGCTGCTGATGGAGTGATTTTATTCTTTTAGAAAACAGCTCAGAAACCGGACCTGTGTACCAAAAAAAAACCCTGAGAAAACATTTAAAAAAAAAAACGCATGAAAACTTGACACTTGATAAAAATGATGTAATTTATGAAACTAAGTTTGCAATAAAACAGTTGAGACTCAGTGAGGAACAGTTACTGGATTCTTAATGATTAGTATTCAACAAGAGCCACAGAAAACAGCTCATGACTGATGAAATGTACCGAATCAAACCATGAAGCTAAAGCCTCATTTGCCTGGGTGGTATTGTTTTGTGCTCTCTCTCTCTCTCTCTCTCTCTCTCTCTCTAAAGGCTGTCAGCATAATAAACACGGGGAGTTTATTATGCTGACAGTCTTTATTAAACATCTCCATAATTTACATGTAATTTAAGTTGTCAGATGATCTAGGTATTCTGTGATTTCTGAATGTTTACACCCTGTGAAGACATCTGGTATTCAATCAGTGTTCCAGTTCCGATTAAAGTGACATCATTTTAATAAACAGCTTAACTGTAAACATGTTAGTTTTTATTCCACTGATTGAGAAGGAGTGTAGTTTTATCTCGATTTAGTGAAAAAGTTAAAGCAGCAGCCACCCGGGTTGGTGTCTCTCCTGGAACATTCTGACAAACAAAACATCCACTGGTAGAAAAAGTTCTGAACTCTGCTGTATTCCTTTGTGTTTTGCTGCCAAGAAGTCAAACTTTCTTTTTATTTAAAATGGTCCCAAACAATAGTTCCTCAGACTTTCTGGAGGTTTCTTTCAAATATTTTCTTTCAACTTTGAAACTTATTTTCACCTATTTTCTGTCCAGTTCTTGTACCTGACAGCACATTGTGTAGTGTCCATTTAAAGAAATGAAAGAAAGTGAACAAGAGGAGGACAAAGGAATGACTGTCAGGCCTGAAAGAAAACTGTTTCCAGCAGATGAACACTGTCTAAAAGTCTTGTCTTTAAGAAATAGAGAGAAAAAACAGTAAAGAGCTGAAACCAGACTTGAGAGGATCCTTTAGTTGATCATCTACTGCAGTGGTTTCCAAAGTGTGGGTCAGAGACCCCACTGGGTCGTCTTGAGATGATCTACAGAAGTTCAATAAAGCTGAAAAATAATTTCTATTAATTATAACTGATTTAAAAGCTAAAATAATGTATATCTTTGGGTAATGACAGAAAGAACGAGATCGCAGATACAAGCGTCCGAAATGAGTTTCCTTCACAGGGTGGACGAGCTCGGCCTTAGAGATAGAGTAAGGAGCTCGGACATCCGGGAGAGACTCGGAGTAGAGTCGCTGCTCCTCCACACCGAAAGGAGCCAGCTGAGGTGGAATCTGGTTAGGATGCCTCCTGGACGCCTCCCTTGGTAGGTGTTTTGGGCATGTCCTGCTGGCAGGAGGCCTTCAGGGTCAACCCAGGACAAGCTGGAGGAAATACATCTTCAGGTTGGAAGTCAAATGAGGTATTTTTCATAAATGCCACTCAAGAAACGGGAACAAATTGTGATTTTGTGACAGGTTGTAACAAAAATACCTAAAGATCCAATTTAAACGAGTTCCTAGCTAAGTTGTCTGCTATGTATGAAACAATGATCCATTGAGTTTAGGAGCTTCTTATATCTGATTGATCCATAATGGTTTAAGTGTTAACAGACAAAAAATGAGTGAAAAATCAGCCAAAGTCCAAAGAAAAGATTGAAAATCCTTCAGGAACGAGACGACTCTTCACTTGATTTTAAATTATTGTTCTAAGACGACATGAACCTCAACACAACCGAGACCAAGGAGCTCAAAGTGGACTTAAGGAAGAATGGTAAATGGCCTGTATTTGTATAGCGTTTCCTGAGTGCTTCACTCCCCAAAGCGCTTCACCCCCACACATTCACACACTGGTGGTGATAGCTATTACGTTGTAGCCTCAGCTGCCCTGGGGCACACTGACAGAGGCGGGGATGCCATGCACCGGCGCCCGCTAAGTCCCTCTGACCACCACCAGTAGTCAAGGTGGGTGAAGTGTCTTGCCCAAGGACACAACGACAATGTAACCCAGCTGGAGCTGGGATCGAACCGGCGAGGGTCTGACCTGGGTAATGCACATGGCTGAGCTACTGAAGAAGGCCCAAAAGAAACTCTACCTTCGGAGAGTTCTCAGGAAGAAAATCATCCCTGAGAAGTTGTTAGTGTCGCTCATTGCACAGTAAAAAGCATCCTGGCCTTCTGTCTCTGTGCATGATTTTCCAGCTGCACAGTAACACAGGATAAAGCTCCTCAAGGTCACAGAGGTCACCCAGCAAACACTGGGCTGTCCTCTCCCTCTACTTTTATCCCCCTTATTTACCCAGTAAAGTCCCATTGAGATTAAGAATCTCTTTTTTAAATGAGACCTGAGGGCAGTTGGGCTTCAGCATTTTGCTGAAGGATGCTTCGACACAGGGCTGGGCCAGGACTTGACCCACATGAAGGGCAGCCTCTCTACCCCTACAGGCCACGGTCACCCCAACCTGAAGACTGCACAGATACAGGAACATCAAGAGGATTCTTCAGGACCCATTTCACCCTGGTCACAAGTTGTTGGACTTCACTGATCATAAAGTTCTATCCTCAGAAGCAGCTTCTAACCTTCAGCCATCACCAGGCTGAATGCTGCGAAGCTGGAATTCTGACCTAGTTCACCTTCATCTTTACATTACAACCTCATGCTGATGACAGCTTTATGTGAACGCTGGCTCAAGTTCCTAAAGCCAGAAATTCACAATTACCGTATTTCATTAAAAAAAAAAAAATTGCTGCACTACTTTTGCACATTTACTTGAGCTAAACGTGCATCTAAGCAAGAATAACATAAAAACAAACCTACTGACGACGTAGAGCTGTGGCTAAAGCTGCTGTTATCTCCTCTTGAACATCCTGTAGTCAATAAGCTGTAGATCTCACTACAAACTACAGAGTCTAAGCAGTTCGACTCATCTTATCTGATCCCACATCAACTCGACTCACTGTCACATAAATCTTTCTGTCTGCTGAGACAAGCTGACAAAGAAGAAAAAAGCCAAATCAAACTGCAGAGTGAAAGCTATAATTTCAGTGTATTTCGGCCATCAGAGAGCCATTTCTGCACAGCTGTGAGGTCAAAACAGGATTACACTAAATGTTCCTTTAAAAAAAAAAAAAGACTAATCTGTGAGAAATGGACACATAAGCAAAAGGAACAAATTGGAGTTTCTAACCTCTGCCCTCCCTGCTTGTTGAAGGCGCACGCTAGAGCCACCACGTGACCGGTGGCCCTGCTGACCACAGGGACGCACAGCATGGACGAGATCTCACAGCCCAACATGCTGGACAGCTGCCGGCGCTCCTCCTGACACACACACACACACACATTAAAAAAAAAGATTACAAGAGATGAACAGACCGATAGAGAGACAGACGGATAGATAAATAAATAGAATCTTACAGCACTGATGTCCTGAAGAGATATCGACTTTTTCTTCTCGACGACTTGGCCGAAGCGTCCAAACATCAGCTGAACAGACGAGAAGACGAACAAATAAATAAAAAACACAGATAAAAGACAAGGTCATCAAAGAGGAGGAGAAGATAAAGAACAGAACGAGGACAAAAGGAAGCAGAGAGATCAAATTATTTCCTGGAGATTCTTTCAGGAGTGAAATAAATAAATAAATAAATAAATAAGAGCTGTTTTATTCTCACTGAAGCTTATTTCCTCCGTTATTAGACGGAACAAAGAGTTCACTTTAAGGTTTTTCCTCTTTTGTGTGTGTGTGTGTGTTTGCAGCTCACACAAACTATTATCAAGATTTCACACATCATTTAGCCCGGGGGATGCGGTCTATTCACGCTGTAATGAAGTGAGCGTGTGTTAAAAATGCTACATGTGCACTACAAACATGGACACGAGACCCAGAGCCACTCAAGGGATGTGATTACTTCTCCGGACTGAGTTTCTTAATTACAGACCCTGCTGAGGATTAGAGACATCTACATGTGGGGGCTTTATTCTTTCATGTCAGTCAGAAACATGCAGGATTACAACACTTGTGTTAGAAATGAGCTGTTTATTAAGAACAGCAAACGGCTCTGAATTCCTCCGTTTACTAAACCGTGGGAAAAGATGGATCTTGGAAATACGTAGGTATGTCTTTAAAAAGAGGTAATAGATTATTAGCTGAACAAGATCATGATTGTGAAAAATTGTGTTTTTTATTAGGAAAATTAATGATAAACACACAAATATTTGCAATAAAGAAATTATTTTTTTTAAAAGAATGATGCCTGTTTTTGTTTTTTCCTCACCGGAAAGCTGATCTCCTCCTCCAGGACTTTGTCTCCAACAACCTGAATGCCAGAGGACAAAAATCACATGTTTTAACACAGAAATCAGTGCACGAGTCAGAGAGATGCTCTGAGAATGTTGTTTCTGTGTGGCATTTCAAAGACAAATACAGAAAGCAAATGTGTGAGAGAGTGATAAAGATGTAGGGAGACATGTGTGTGTGTGTGTGTGTGTACCTGGCAAAATAGCTGGTGGTTATCCTCCGACACCAGCAGCAAACAGCAACACTGTGACTTGGTCTGCTGCTGCAGCTGCAGAGAGACACAAAAACACAACGTCAGCCTTGGTATACGATCATAAAACATGACCTCATCTGATTCAGTCCCTTTGTTCTAGTGGAGGCTGTTTAAAATGCAGCCTGATCAGAAATCAGTGAGTGGTGAAAAAATACCTCCAGCTCGTCTGGATGAAGGTTGCTTTATGTCTGATTTAGGCAAAGCTTAAGTTTAAGTTTCCCCTAAACATACAGCTTCATGTTATTGTATTAATAGATGACACACACCTTAACATGCACACAAATAAGTGACTAAAACAACAAGCACATCTCAGTAAAATCAGCATTTAAGGTGGGATTATTTCATCAATGTTAAAACAAAGTTTAAAAATGAAAATCCTGTTGCGATTTCAGCACAAGATTAAGAATGTCCTCTGAACTCGAGGGCACAAAGTTCCTACAAAAACAAGAAGTGTCTAAATGAAGAGAGGATGCTCTCAGTCGTCCTGAAGCTGTTGCACCTGCAGAGCTTCAACTAGCTTCCTGCTGCTCTGTGGGATGAGAAACACTTCATTCACATTCACAGAAACACACTCTGAGGTGTAAACACACACCTTACACACAATAACAGAAATGCTGCAGGTAGGCTCAGATATATGCACAGTGCACACACACACACACACACACACACACGCGTCTGATCATCACAACACAACATTCTTCCCTGTAATCCACCGATCTGGATGGAGAACAAGCGAACGGGAATAAACAGCGATCACTGCCAACACACTCACCCCCGTGTCACATAAACATGTCCCCAGAAACACACACTTACACAGAAATATTCACACACGCACACACACACACATATATAAGAGATGCTGCAGCAGCTACAAACAATAATAAGCCCCTCCACCTCCCTTTTCTCCAAATGCTGTTAATCCCATAAGAAGTGCTCAAAGCTTTTTCCCACAAAACTGATGATTCTTCAGGAACAAGCAGCCTCCCTCGCCTCACCCCGTGTTTACAGCATTAAACAGGCCAAATAAATGGAGCCTTATTTGAAAGACAATTTAAAACCGATGCAAATTTTATTTATTTCTTGGCACCTTCTCACTCTCTTCTCTACATATGAGGAAAATGACTTTAAATCCAGATTTGGAGGCTTCGAGGAAGAATGTTGGACATCAGTTCAGCGCGCTGAGACGGTCCCTGAGAGGCGCCGGTGCAGCTTGATTTAAATATTTATGATGAAAAATGGGCACTAATTTTAACAGAGCATCCAGTCCTATATTTAAAAGAACTAAAATTGTTTTTTCTCTTGTGACGGGTAACACAATGTAAACATTTTTAAAAAAGGAGTTAAAACAAACAAGCTGATCATCTTGAAGTTGATTTAACTAAGGCAGACATCAGCATTACTTATCCACTCTCATTTTATATACATTTTGTATAGAGCAATAAAATCCACTTGGTCCTTAAAATTAAGTTAAAACTAAATATAGAGTCATTCCTCTCAATTAAGGGACAAACAGAACAAAACAAACTGCCTGAAGCTGCTACAAGACTTCAACTCTTTTATTGAGACGTCTGCAGAGCTGTTGCATGCCAAAGTAAGTAGAGACCACACAAACAGGACATCAGTAAAACTAATCGCTGCACTTGAGACACATCTTAGTGAGATTTAAAGCCATAGTTAGCTGTGTAGAACTGTAATCATGAGAAGCTGCACACACACAGTGACTTTATACTATTTAAAATAATGTAAACAAAGTAAGTCCATCAACTTGATGCAAATGTCATGTTGCAAAAAATGGATGGAAAAACTGCAAAAACAACCATTTGCTGTTTTAAATGTACACATTACTCAGGTTCTTAGTCAAAGTTACAAGAAGCCACTTCAAATAGGCTGAAGAGCCACGTGTGGCCCCAGGCTGCAGACCCCTGAACTAAGAAATAAAAGGTAACAAGAATAAATGTCCTAATTCAAATGTGCAAAAACTGATTTTCATAAATGCAATAGATAAATGAGGTAAAACATTAGGAAATTAAAGGCCTAGTATTACTTTACAGAATGTATATATCATCTCACTACTTTTATACCAGAATTAGAGGCTGAGATCGTGAAATGATGAAGTTTTAGTCGTTTTGGTCAAATGTTAAAATTATGTAGAATCCCACTCAGATTATGTGATCAACCCTCTGTAATATCCAACGCAACAAATTTTACACCTAAATTGGCTCCAAAAGTTAATCTGGTCAAGATGTTCATGCAATGATTTTTGAGAACTCAACTAATAAATGAATCAGATTTCAGGTATTATATCTAAACGCCGCCTCATAGGTCCATGTTTTCCCATCACAGCACTTTGCTTCCAGACATCCTCAAAACCTTTTACCTGCTTGACTCATGAAATAATAATGAAGGAAAAAGCCACACACGTATATAAAACTGTTTTAAAAGTCACATGTATTCATGCCACTGAAAAGAGGCTTCTGCATGTTAATTAATAAACATTTCTAACTTTAATTTAAACACCTGAAACATCAAAAGAAAACATAATTTTCTATTTAAGGAACTTGAAACTGATATGTTTTTGCCTCATATGAATTAAAACCTCAAAAATGTTTGTAAATGATCATTTTTTATAATTTGTTTTGGATTCAAAGAACAAGTATTCATGATTTTTGAACCAAGACTTTGTCCCTCTGCTGCAGTCTAACCTTTAAATCTCCCTCTCTTATCTGACTCTACCCTTTTCCTTCCATATTTCCCTATCTGTGAATAATTCCATATTTTAGTTGGGCTCCTGCTCCCGTTGTAGCGCCGTCACAGCTCCTGTACCATCTTCACCTCTTATCTCTGTTTCACGCGGTCTGTCTCACTGTTTATATGAGGGGCTGGGGTGTTGCTCTGCAGGGAGATTGATGAAGAAATGGTGTGATAAAAATCTTCAGACAGGACGAGAGTGGAAGAAGTCACAGACGAGGATGTTTTGCATAGACCAGCTGTGTGTGTGTGTGTGTGATGGTGATCTCAGCCACTTACATAATTGATGACTTTGAGCTGGAGAGAAGCCGCATCAAGGTCGTAGAGCTCACCTAAAAGAGGGAAGAGAAACAAAAAGGAAGAAAAGGTGACGGGGGGTAAAAACCACAGAGGAGCCAGGGCAGAGTGACGTTAAGGAGGAATGCAGATCGTGTAAGCAAGTGGAGAGAAGGCAATCTGGGGAGAGATGCACTCAGACAGCGAGGTCAGGGAAGGGTGAGCAGGAGCCAGTTAACAGGGGGGCTGATAAAGAGAAGATAAGGGAAGGAAAGCTGCCTGGACTGCAGAAGGAGGTGGTTAGGGAGGTGAGGCAGAGGGACAACTGTGGAGAAAAACTCATATTTGTTGACAATTACCAGAACGTAAACACGTATGTGTGCAGGAACGGCGTGAACAGGTCCATTATGCATGAGGTTTTCAACTGTTTTTCAGCAAAGTGTTCTGCTTTCACATCGCCGCTGTCAGAGACTCCTTATGCCGCTGACTTTCTGAACGTATACTCTCATCCACATGAGCTCAGTTTATTAACACAGCTCACCTCTCAGTCTACCCCTACAGGGTGTATGTATGAGTTCTACACTTGTGTATTGAAGGAAATGAAAAATGCATGTGTTAAAGAATGAATAGAAGGCAGAATTTAATGCATAAATGTGTAGTGGTAATCATTTGTGTGTGCATGTGTGTGTGTGTTACCGCAGAGCTGAAGAATGTTGCGGTCCAGCTCGCAGTAGTCCTGCTCGGAGACGTTGAGGTGCAGCAGAGCATTGTGGGACTGCAGAGGAGACGGGCTGAGAGGAGGCCTCTGGTAGGACGTCTGTATAGACTGGATGCGTATGCACGCCACGGAGGCCTACGGTGTCCAGAGAGTGTATACACACACACACACACACACACACACACACACACACACACACACACACACACACACACACACACACACACAAAAGTCAGCTTAGAGAAAACAGTTTGATTTCCATTCGCTAACATTCATCCAGAACCTCCTCCAGTCCTCCAGTGAGTTTTATAAAGGTAGAAACTTTTTTTTCACAAAAAGGTTTTAGTAAAATATTTGTTAATTTAAAAAGCTAAAAGCAAAGTAGCTATAATGGAGTTCAAAAGTAGCAAAGTTAGCAGCTTATGCAGTATTTAGTGTTTGAAGGGTAGGGCTCTTTGTGCTGCAGACCCCCTTTAGAGTAGCCAAACGGGATAGAGCAGCTAAACACAACTGTAACTTCCCACAAACCATCTCAAAATACATATCTTAATAAAAGGAGATGCTAAGGAAGGCAGAAATAAAAATAAAAGCAGGACCAAATGTTCACTTGTTCCTGTTCACCTACAAGCCATTATTATCACTAAGTGTACAAAATAATGGTTTGTCTTAAAAGCAGCTAATAGTTGATAAATGTCATTGCCTAATTGAGCCAGGGCAGCGTTATATGCAGTCTGGATGCAGAGGGGGCAACATCTCCTGCTCCTACTGCAGCTTGGAGGGAGACCGCTGCATGAGAACTGGGCTTTGGGATGTGTTGCTGTGTGTAAGAAA
The DNA here is from genome assembly GCA_006937965.1 of Callopanchax toddi. Lineage (NCBI taxonomy): Eukaryota > Metazoa > Chordata > Actinopteri > Cyprinodontiformes > Nothobranchiidae > Callopanchax > Callopanchax toddi. Next base: position 1,218,571 of record SSNR01000056.1, on the reverse strand, counting down.
GATATGTGCTTCATGTCAGATTCCCTAAAAGTCTACAACAACTCCAGAAAAAGTGACATGTTTTGCTGCTACTCACTTAAAAAAAAAAGTCACAATAAGAGTCTGAAAACATGAAATATAGCAATAAACTTGTTAAGTTGGCAACACTGCATTATAGCCCAGCTAACCAATACAAACCAGTCAGCTGAGGCAGAACGCCTCCTATTCTGAGAGCGGTCTGTTGGAGTCGTTACTTCCCACTGTCGCCCTCGTAATGTGCTTTCTCAGAACGGGAGATTGCATTGAAGTATAGAGTCAGTTGACTGGCATTTTTAAATTAAAGCCCCTAGGAGGATTATTTTTCTACGTATCAAAGTTTTCTAAATGTTTTAAATGATATTTCAGGTCTAAACTATGATCCATGGTTAGAGTTCCACAACATCTGTGATTCTGATGAAGACCCTCCTTCCTCCTATAGACCCCTTTGCATTTTTTCTGGCCACCGAGCTTTTTCAGCCAATAAAATTCAAATTTCTGCATTGTCGGCTTTTTGTCAACGTGCACGCGCTTCAAGCAAACCTGTAGCAGTAGAGGGCGCTCTCGTACAGGACGCTCCGTATCTTTCTCTGTAGTTTCAGCCGTATGGAGGAGACAGTCAGAGCTCATTTCTACTAAAAGTCCTCCATTCCCTCAATGCTGAGAGATTTGTTTTTATTTTTAAACATTTCTCCTAACAGAATGGCAAGGCTTGCCAAGGATACACGTTTATTTTGGTGGAGGACTCATTCTGAACCGAGCGTTTTCTCATTTCCGGTTCCTGTAGCTTCAGAACTACAGCTGCCGTTCTAAAGCCACGAATCAAACACAGCAGGGACAGAGAGGGCAGCCTCTTACTTTGTGAGAAAATTATTTGTGAACTGTGAGTGATTAAACCCTACAATGTAATCGTAGTTTTTGAGCAGGAGTTTCAGTTTATTTCCAGCTTACAGACCAAACCGAAGTAATGCACCGTCTGCAAGGTGTTTGGGAGGAGGAGCCGTTGGGAGGTTGGATTCAAAAACTGCTCTCTTACTGAAATAATCCACAATGTGGCTTTAATTTTAAAATGTGATTTAATTTAAAATGCATTTAACTGCAACTAACTAGGCTGAAGCTGATGTGGTTTAAAGTTGTTTTCACTTGTTGCATCCACACAACTCTTCTGTAAAAACGTCTGTATCAAAGCCTGTAGAGTCAGTTCCTCCAGCTGTTTGTGTTACCAATGTTTGTCAGGTACCTTGAAACAGGAGGAGGGCTTACGTGTTTTTCCAGAGCATTCAGATGTAGTTCGTCTTGATCTGATAGTGGATTACAGCCCACCTGCAACAAACACACACACATGTACACACACACGTGCAACACGTGAAAACAGAGCTAACAGAAGAAATCAGTTCACAACAATCAGCCTTTTTGATGAAAAAGGGAGTGAAGGTAAGGACGTTATCATTTGATTTGTTGACTCATTTCTTTAAAATCCTTTTATGTTTGCTTGAATGCTGCCACTCACCAGCACCACAGCAAGGACCTTGTTCTGATCGTGATCCGAGATAGGAATTACAAGAGCTGAAAGGAAAAAGGAAGAAAGAAAGTTCAGAGAACATAATTTTTTTGTCTCTTTATCAACCTTTATATTTTTCTGTTTTTTTTCTTCTTTTATGTTTCAATAAAAAATATTAAAAGGAATGTATCTGATGTCCTTGACTAAGAGGGTCTTTGTATCTGACAGAAATATTAACAATAAAAAAGTAGAAATGAAATAAATTATGAGTGTTGTTGCATGTACACTGGATAATAAAACAAGCCACTGCGGTTATTCTTTTCCTGCATCATTATTGCATGTTCATTGGTATGCATTGATCCCCAGAGTGCAAAACGGTTATGCATTATGTATTTTATGTCATCTGCATGTTCCTCAGGTTATTGTCTTTCTCTGCATTTAAAGAAAAAAATGTTCATTTGAATAACAACGAGGAGTCTGCTCATTTTTATCTTACTTTTTCTCTCATCACAACCTTCCATTTCTTTTTTTGGGTCTCTTTGCCAATTTTGTTGCCCACACAGCTCCATACCTCTCTTGGTGCAATCATCATCTCTTGTTCAGTACTCCTCTCTTTATCCATCTACTCCCACACTCTCCCTGCGTCTCTTTGCCTCACATATACTCCAAAGAAGCAAACACACTTAGATATCCGTCCGTTTGTCCGTCCACCTGCATCACTCAGGCCCATGTTTGGCCCTCCGTCAAACCGTACCTCGTCTGTGTGCCGGTAACGGCGCCGCCAGGCAGATTCTGTATTTCTCCGGCAGTTCGGACGGAGGAAGGCCAGCGCACTCACATCGCTTCAGCTGCTCTGCAATACTCCTACAAAAGATACAAGAAAAATAATAAAACACAAGACAGTTGGTCACATACTGAAAGGAGGAGAGGACTTTGGCTAACGGAAAAACAATTGGTAACACTGAAAATCCAGATGTGCAACGATCACTGACACTAACCAAAACACTGATGAATAGGGTTATTATCCATTGTTAACTAATCTGAATTCAATACAGCCATGTGTGTGTGTGTGTGTGTGTGTGTGTGTGTGTGTATGTGTGCGTGTGTGTGTGGTGGTTATGGTAGAAAATGAGACGCAAATGTTTAATTCTGGCCTTAATTCTGCCACGTGAGTGAAACACATCCAGAGCTGCATGGAAATGGAAATGAAAAGCCAAAAGAAACAAAGTCACTCCAGCAGCACATAGGTAAATTCTATATCTGTGTGCCTGACATAATAATCAGCTTCTGGCAGGCACACACACACACACACACACACGCACACACACACACACACACAGTCAGTCACTATTACATGCTCACAGAGTCTGAAATCTCCCCCAAAAGCATTGCAGCAAAATCTCTGCATGGTGCATTGATTTCAAAGTGTCCATTTATTTCAGCTCACTGAGGAACCGTCCACTTCAATCAGAAAACATTCTATTGTGGCAAATACATTTGACCTTTGTGTAATGTATTTGTTCAGAGCTGCTCTCCAGCAAAATCATGACGCTTATTCAGACTGCAAAGAGCAAAAAACCAAACAGAAACGGAGAGAAGAACAACACGAGCGCTTAGTGATGCTTCTGCACGCACGTGATGGGCTGTAGTGTCACGTAGAAACGCTCTGCCGTGGGATCAGGTTGGGTATTTAAATGATTCAGATATCAGCATCCCATGTATGCTGTAGACTGGATGAGACATTGATGCAATCTATAAGAGAAACACGTCTACGTGGAGGTGTAGTAGTACAAATGACTGCTGGTTTGAGGAAATACTCAGAAATGACCGTGGTAATTCTTGGTATAATGTTTCCAAAATTCATTATTTGAACTTTTTTCTCTTTTATACATCTGTGACCCCAAAACTATGAATGACATGAGTACTGGTGTCCACAAAGTTTGCTGCTGATGAGGAGAATTTAATATTTTTAAGGCTTTTGTTCACAGTTACATTAAGTTTATGCAACAAGCCACTATTTGAAGTGTTGGTCCTTCTTTTTCCAAGACCCAATGCTCAACTCAATGTCTGGAATTTTTGAGTTTTTATTTGTCCACCTGCCTTTTGAGGACTCAAGTTCTCAATGGGATGAAGCCCTACATTTTGATGTTTAGTGTCCTCATCCTGTTATAACTTTATCCTCATGACACTGCTGGAAAAGCTATTGTTCATCACCAAGCGGTTCTTCAACGGTTGTGAGGAGTTCCTCCTGGAGAATGTTTAGGTCCGGTTCTTTACAGTATTCATGGCTGTCTTCTGAGACTAACCTGTGAGTGAGTCTACTTCTTTGGCTGAGAAGCAACCCCCCACATGAATGATGTCAGGACGTTTTATTGTGAAAGGCTACAGCCTGGTTGTCTATGCTCATCTGATCTTGTTTTCAGGTTTCCTACATTGTTCTTGTTGTTAATTAAAAGATGTAATGTTTGTAGTTTTTGATTTGTTGATGTACTTTTAAACATTAAAACATCATTATAAAGAAAAAACATGTATAAAACAAAATAAAACAACGTAAATCACGCTAGCCAAACTAGTTAGCATGCACTGATGAAGCTGCGTGTTCAATTATTTACAACAGCTGTTTCATCAACTGTAAAAAAAACAAACATTTTGCAAGTGATTTCTAGCACAAATATTAAAAAGTTTTAAATTAACAGCTTTTTCAGATCATCTCAAAATGAAGGTACGTATCTGTGATAGGTGATCATATTATCAACAGGGGGTAAAAACACTAAACTGATTTAAGCAGCTCAGGGAGTTCTGCTATAAGATTTAAAGACACAGCTATCTGAAAAGAATCCTAAAAAAATCCAAATCTTTGTGCCAAAGTTTCTTTCTTGGACAGGCTATTTACTGTATGTCCATTGTGTTATTTTAGCTGTCAGTTTGGTGCTTATAATTTGTGAGTTTTGTATTGATTTGTGCATCCGAATAACTTTATATCAGCACTTTGGTTGTTTATTAAAAAAAATAATTTGCTTGGCATAAAACATAGTTTGAAGCCAAAGTATGAGATATTAGTAAAAGTTAACGTACTTGTCATGAAATAAATAACATGATTCGATTAATTCTAAAGAGAACTACGCTAAAGAAAAGCATATTTTACTGCTGGATTTGCGGTAGGGATGCTTTGTGTCTGGATGCTGTGTTTTCAGACGTTAATGCCGCCTCCATCTGCAGTATTTCTAACAATAGCTTGGTTTGGCTGTGAGGGTTCAGCAGTCTGATGCACGACAAATAGTTGAGAAGAAAAACAATCTTGGAAGCTTACTTGGCTGAACTTCTTTGTGCGTTTTTTTGTGCATCTGTGTGTGTGAAGGTCTGGTTAATTGGAAAGTGGACCAGAATCAGGCGGAAACAGGATGGCCTTCTGCCCGTGAGGTGGGTTTACCAAGTGTATCTATGTGTGTGTGTGTGTGTGTGTGGGTGGATGGGTGGGTGGGTGTACAGAAAGGTCTTCATAACAGGCTTATATAAGCAGATGAATTGTAGGAAAAAAGTAACAAAGTGCCCTGTAGTGCTGTGAATATCCCCAGTACAGCTGTGATAAATGTGTGTGAGATTATAAACGTGTGCTCGTCGGTTTCCCGTGTCTACGTGGCAACGAGGTGCTGCAAACCGAGAGCTTGTTTGACAAACAGACACGTTCATCAATAATGTAGTATTGGTTTTTGCCAGGCCCTGGGCAGCAGTCACAGGAGCGCGTGATGCTGCAGAGCTTCAGAGAGCACTTAGGAGAGGAGAGGATCACCGTGTCTCACTGAGGGACCGAGGGGCAGCGCTATCTGGGCGATTAGCACTGCAACGCTTCCACAGGGAGAGTGAAAGAAAAGCGCTGGGTAGGAGAGAGGGAGGTAGGTGTGCAGAAAGACTAACAAAAACACAGGCGGTTTTTTGGTGAAAGGGTGTGCTGAGAGAAAAACATGGCAAAAAATAAAGATGGAATAGGTTAGAAGATAACAAAAGAGGCTGTCAGAAAGACGAGATGATAAAATAAGCGAAGCAGACGGAGTGAGGAAAACAGCGAGAGGTGGCAACAATGAGATACGAGAGACGGCGAACGTTTTTCCAGGTGATGGGATCTTGCTCTGTGACATTTCTATCCATGTGATGATGATATGATTTTAGGCTGAGCTGTTGATATTCATTCCAGTGACACCTGCTTTTCAGGTACTCAGATCAGCTCTCAACGTTTGCCCTCCCCTGTTTGTTCTCTTGCCATCACCGCCCTCAACATTGCAGCAGAAAGCGGTGATTTAGTGGGACCCAGCATCCGCAGCTCACTCGCTGCACAGACACACAAACGTCACACACCTGATCTTCCCCTCTGGTGGCAATTCGTGCGGTGGGTCGTAAGACAGCAGCCTCGTGTCTCCCTCCAACGTGTAGACGCTTACACACTCCTGGAATAAATCACACACACACACAGGAGTGAACATTTGTTTGAAATATTAATCAGATCCTAACTGATATAATGAGTGACGAGCCTCATGTTTGTAGAGGGGCTTTGTCTCGTGTTTCCTGCTGTGATGTCGAGTCTGACACATGGAGTTTCATCACTCTGAATACTAACAGGAAGCTTTTCTTCCAGGTAATAAATTGAGGAAATTTCAATTATGTTCACTTGCAACTGTCAAAGCTGTAATTGTGTGTGTGTGTGTGTGTGTGTGTGTGAGAGAGAGAGAGAGCAAATACCGTGCTGGGAAGCAGTTCCTGTATGCTGTCTCGCAGGGCCGCTCGCAGCGAGCGTACATCAACAACCGCCGCCAGTCGCAACAAAGCATCCTGGAGAGGAAGACAAACAGATTCCCTGATGTATGCTTGGCTGTTTGTTTATGATCTCAGAGCAAATCCAATAAAAACCAGAGACCTTGGATCTAATTTAGTTAGTTTTTTTTTCTTTGTGGGTACAATGTCAATGCTGCCACATGTCTTCCTCAATATTTACCCAGGAAGGCTGCAAAGGCCTCTGGAACAATATTCGAACTGCGTCACTTTGGTGGCATTTAGCAGAACGAGAGCGGTACTCAAAAATGAAGTGAACTCGCTCGTCGTCGGGCATTAGTGGGATTTAGTTTTTGTTCTTCACAACAACTCGGCGCTTCCGATTCATTTTGGAACTGTGCAAACAAAGCACTCGACGATTCATTTGCAGCGTTTGGTAGGCAGCGGACTCATGAAATGAAAAGTGCATGTTGGAGGTAACGGCGGCTTTCACCGAAGCACTTAACGTACACACAAGTGCTGGGAAATACAGCGGGGATCCTAATTGCAGTACAACAGTAATTAAGAGTCAACATCAGTCTAAACCCAATCAGCCTGAATCAAAGAGGAAATCTGAGAATTTCACCTGAAAATGAGCCAGAACCTTCAAGTGTTTGTGGCCTACTTGGGACAGTGAGCTCACCAACACAGCCTTTTAAACTTGCTGCAGAAAGCTTTATCTTCATAAAATTCATTTATTTATGACTGTCATTTTTATATCTTTCACAGCACAGAATATCACATCAGAAAGTGATTCCCTTACTTCTCAAACAGATTATATAAAACCTGTAACTCACTGGGCTGAAACTGTTGGTGGAAAATTATCAGCATGATTTGTAAGAGAGTTTCTAAACTGTATCATAACGTTCTCCACGGTTCTTGATTCCCTCTCAAGGCCCCGGTCTTGTTAATTTTCTAGAATTCTGAAACCTCTTAATATGTGTGAGGGGTTGGCGACATAATCACAAATCAAATGAAAGTAAATCGTGAACAAATTGAGACAGAATTATGATACTTTTGGACTAAAATGCAAAAAAACAACCGTGTCATCAGAAAGAAGTAGGGATGTCCTGATCAGGTTGTTTTGCCCTCGAGTCTGAGTAATTTGATTTTGAGCATCTACCGATACCAAGTCCTGATCCGATACTTCTACAATGTTGCTGTCATCAACTTTATAATGCCTGCAGACCACAGACATACTTGCACTTTGTGTTTCAAGCTGCTTCTGTGTTCTACTTTTCCGGTGTTTAACTAATAGCGTCTCTGCAACAAAGTGATGTCATGCTGCACACAGTGCTGTTTCTGTGTGGAGTTAAGAGGTCTAACTCTTTGTCACCGCATAACTATAAACAGGGTTGCACTGGTCCGCCATCATGTGTGTGTACCAGACCCCTCAGCCTCTGTGGACCGGTGCCCTCGCAACACAGATCGCGCATCCTGCAAGCTGACGAGCTTCACATCCAACTGCGGGGAGTGGCGGAGGGACGCTGACACTGGGAAGCTTGCAGACTCTAGACATAGAACTGTGAAAGGACCTCAAACGATGACAACGACCAGTTCCTCAGTCTGGAAGTCCTGAACGTCCGTCTAGGGGGAGGGGGTGTGTCAGACCGCTGCAGGGCTGATGCCTGGAGCAATGCGCACGCTGCACCCCACCCCCCTCCTGCTCATGGTGAGGGTCTGCATACAGAGAACCTTGATGAAAAAAGTATGTGCACTTCTGACTAGATGTGTTAAAAAATAATGAGACTATATATACTTATATATCTGAGTCCGTATCGAAAGGTAACATTTGATTCCAAATCCAAATCACGTGATCGGATCTGGACATCCCTAGATAGAAGTACTAGTGGAACAGGAAACTGAATCCCACATGGTTGTTTTCCTCAGTTCACACCAAAGCAAATGATCCCCCTTAAAAAACAAAATAAATCACCATTTATTTCTCAGAGAACTACATTCAGGTGAATCTCCTCACAGCCTCTACAATAGACTCACATAATCTTTCATCTGAGTCACCTGAAATTGACAATTTTTCTTTAAAACGCAACCACAGATGGACTTTTTTTGTTTTCACAGTAAAGGTCAGGGTGTTCTTGGTGTTGAGGTTTAAACTCAGAACAGAAACGATTGCCTTATTGGCCTCTGAGCGCCGACAAGAAGCTGGTGGCCGACAGCTCAGCGGAGTCTTGTGCAAACAGAAAACCACCAGAGGAGCTGCTGCTCTGCTCGTTGTGCTTCGACGTGCTGTGTACAAAGGAGCAAACTGTTTATACCTGCTCTAAGCAGCCAGACTTAAGAGAGAGGTATGAAGGATAAGAAAAAATGGAGCGCATGAAAGAGAAGTTCAAAGCATGGCCACTTTTTTAACTCTGCACACCGGGGTGCTGGCCGGAGGAGGCGGTTTGAAAAGGAAATATCCACGTCAGAAAGGTTTAGGGGATGAATGATTCAAATGCTGTTTACCCAAGTGATAAATATGTAACCTGAATAATTGGAATCCCTTTAAGAAGACAGCAGTGAGAGCAAAGTTTCCCTTCAACATGTAGGAAAGGAAAGTTAACAGAACACGTGATCCTGATAGACGATCTAAAAAAAAGTTTTAGCCAACCATTAACATGTCCTATCAGACCAAACAGCCTCTTCTAAATTCCTACTTTGATCATTATTTTTTACATTTTGTGTGTGGTATTCCTGAATCCTAACTGGTAATCACATCAGATTATCATCTCCTGTAATCTCCTGTGTCTGAAGACACATCTCAGCGGGACTTCAGAACCCCATCAAAGAAACACAAAACAAGAGAGCAAATCGCAAATTTGCTGCAACTTTGAAAACTGCTTTGAATATAGATTAAAAAGAGAAAGTGACGACGCTGAAAATGAAGCCCATTGTCTTCAGTTGTTTTGACAAACCGTCCAGAAGCAGGAAGTTATTATGCGCTTGCTTCCAGGCATGATGCTTTTCCGAGTCTCCATCTGCCACCTTTCCGTTTGCAATTTTCTTCTCTTTTTTTCAAAACCTCCTTCTACTGGTTTCTCCTCCATCTGTGCTGTGTCTTGTTTTGGACTGAAGATAAAACGGTGGTGGAGGAGGAAGGAGGAGACAAAGAAAAAAATATATATGGTGAGGATGTGTGTGTAGTGGTACGGGTGTCAAACGTGAAAGAGGAGAGAAAGTGTTGACTGTTGTCATGCCTGTACACTCGGTGTTGGCCATTACATATGATTAGATATGATTAAATGAGATTAGCTTTGATCACTCAATCAGCCTGCCAGAGCGTGTTATAATGAAGTTGGAGCGATGCCAGCACCATGTGTGAGATGTTGTGTGTCTTTGTGAAAAACGAGTGTGTTGTGTCGTATAGGACCTCGCAACGCTCGCGCAAACTCAGCTACGCATCGTGGAGATGACAGTGGATCTGAGACAAATGTCCTCATCCTCGACACGCTGCTGTTGGAAAATGATGGAGGACAGATGCTGAAACCTGTGTGTGTTTGTATATTACTAGAAGTAAGATGTGTGCCTCAGTAAATGTCAAACCCTGTCCTATGACCTTTTGCAGTGATTTCTTGCCATGCACCTCAAACCATCTGTTACATTAATTTACCTGCCTCTCCACCCATCACTGAGCATGCTTTTACACCACACACACATTCACCCAGTATGTTCTGAAAATACATTTTAAATTTAAAAAAAGGTCATAAACAAGCTTCAGAGTAAAACTAGAGGATATTTTAGAATTTACTGCCCAAAAAAACCCTACAAAAATAGAAGTAGATCTAAACTGAAGCTAAAAGGTAAACATCCTGTAATGTGTAAAGACCCTCTGAGACATTTTGTTTTATTTCTTTTATTTATTTCTGATATATTTCCCTGTTGATTCAGATTATTAAACGACTGTCATCGTGAATTTGCTGCGGCTCTGTGGCAGGTCGTACTGCCCTCCAGCCTCTGGATGAAACAGTCTAAATGTTAGATTTCTGTAAATGTCACACTGAGTCATACTTTGACTTTGGAGGATTTTTTTTGTTTTCTTTTGTCTGCTTCTTGTTCTCAGTTTCTTTCCATCTAATTCACATGTAAAACGATCGCTCAAACCTCTTCACCGACGCAGGTTTCTTCTCTTTTTTCCAGTTCATTGGGGTGAGGTTTTGGAGTCGTCTTCATCAGCAGCCTTCCTAATCACTCACAGCGCTGTGACATTTTGCAGGGTAACCTGTGATCAGCCTGGCTAAACACTCATTCCTTCCTGTCTTATCGTTTAGTCACACACACACATACACACACTTCCCTTCTCAAGTACGTCAAGTTAGCCAGTTAACCTCGACCCAAACTAAGAAGCTCCTCATGTGACATTTTAATCCCACTGCTCTGATTTAGCTGCTTTAAAGAACACAGAGGGTTACATTTTACAGTAAAAGTCACTAATTATAGTGCTGTCAAAAGGTTTTTTTTTTTGCTTTTGCTTTTTTGTCTCACAATTAGTAAATGCATTTACAGCCGGAGCTGGGATTGAACCAACCACTCTACCAACTGAGCTACATGCCGCTGTTCATGGTTCCATCAGTTACAGCAAGTCATCCAGGTCCTGAAGCCGCAAACAGCTCCAGACCATCACACTACCACCACCACGTCTGACTGTTGGGAAGATGATGGTTTTCTGAAATACAGAGTTTGTTTCTCTCTCGATAGAACGGAACACAACTTCCAGAAAGTTTCCCTTTTAACAGGAAATGTTCCTAAAAGTCTTGGGGATCATCAAGACATTTTTTGGGAAACGTGAGACAACTCTTTGTGTTCTTTGTTTCATCAGCGGAGGTTTTGGGCTTGGAGCTCTCCCATAGAGGCCATTCCTGCCCCCTGTCAAGTTATTATTGTTGAATCGGGACGTTTGTCCCCAGCTATAAGCAGATGAGGCTGTCAGAGCAGGTTGTAATGAAGTTAAAGTGATGCCATCTGTGTGTTTGTGTGAAAGATGAGGGTGTGTTGCATCAAGATGCTTGAATAAAAGTTTTAGTTACAGTAGATCTGAGCAGCAGATGACAGAGGCCGTCTCAGCGTGTGCTTTAGATGTTCTGGGTTTTTGAATTGATTTAGAGCAGGACATGATGTGTTGCTTTTTTAGATCTTTTTAGATCTACTTCATGGTATCAGACAGCTTCTATTGAAGAGAATCCTACAGGTCTGGAAGTATTCAGACCTGGGTGAGGCTGGTGGAACTTTACATGATTTAATAAGAGAAGTAAATAAGTTTTCACATAGGACCAAGTTGGATTGGATAGCTTAATAAATGACATAATCACCTGAAAACAGGCGAGTCACTACACATGAAATCCACCAGCTGATCATCATCATATTTATCAAAGTCATCAGTTTAAATAGTCAACACCCAATCATAACCCAATCTAAGACAGATTTATTTTAAAAGTCTTGCTGAAAACAGCTTTTATTTGATTCTAATTGGATAATTGTTATGAGATGTATTCATATTTTAGCTGCCTGTCACAAAGGGCCCATTTTCCTCTCACACCCCCCTCTTTGGTTTCCAGCCGTGAGCTGATGGATAGATGGTGTCTAAAGCCTGCAGACCTCTGCAGCAGCCACACTGACGTTCCTCTTCAGGGGGTCACATAAACCAGAAGCATCCCACTGAAGCTATGCAGCAGCTGGTGGAAATATCTGAAAACGGTTGGCTTAAAGCTATACTGGCATGAATATCAGATTATGATGCACAGCTCAACTGATCTACGAGGCAAACCTGCTAATAAACGTGAGGAAGGAAGGAAAACAGGGGCAGAAATTTTGAACTACAGCAGCCATAAATCTGAGTTAATAGAGAGGGGAGCCAGACATTCGCAGCATAACTCCAGGAGGACATCTCACTGAAAAGTTTAATTAAGTCTGCGCGGACAAGGCTGCAGCTAGCAGGATAAAGCCAAATCAGCTCTGTGTAATGTGGAGATAATTTCCTACTGAGGAGAACTAGGCCAGATAATATTTGTACATTTTTTTTCTGAGGTTTATTCTCATCCGCTGTGCCTGCTTGGTGAGCAGGGACTTTTTTTCCCCTTGATTTCTGTGGAGTTGCACTTGGTTTTGACAGACAACTTTTCTGAAAGTGACTGATTTGTACATGATTTATTTGCTTTGGTATTTACAGCTGATTCCCCCCATGTTAGCGCTGTAGTTTGTTTCATTTCAATGATAACAATTGTGCTAATGTGTAGAGGTTTAGAAGCTGGTGTGATATTTTGTTCTTTTAGGTATTTTTATTATGAACAGCAGGAGAGCTGCAGGAGATTTCAGGCCCCGAGGAGCACACTCATGTTTGTATTTAGAGTCTACATAAAGTAAAGTAAGGTGGATATATATTGGATAAACAAAAACAACAACTGGAGTTGGAGCAGTGAGAAATAAGCATTTGTTGAAAAATATGTAAAAGAATAAACCCCAGCTGGACTCTGTATTTACCTTAAATAAAAACGAGGATTTCTTTTCAGGAATAATCAGATTCTGCGGTTTTTAAATATATATTTCACATCTGTCTTTTAAGGCATTATTTTGCACAGGCAAGCCTCCGTGTGCTTATGAGACGTGATCAGAAATCCAAGTCCAAGAGTTGAACAATAAGTCAGAGACCCATCTGTTGTCAGACTGATGAGAAGAGTTTACTCTTACTGATCACACCAGTAGCAGTACTCCAGTCAACCAGTCAGTTTCTCTAAGACAAACCAAGATCCAGATTAAAGGTGATCAGGAGTTAGCGAAAGCTGCTCCAAATTAATGAACAAAGTTTGCTCTTCCATGTTTAACCCGTACAAACAGAAATATTAAAATCTCATCTGAAAAAAATGAATATTTAAAGAGCAGCCAGATGAAATGAACCCTGTTATGCTCCAGAACCTGAACCTCTGGGTTTGGTTTTACCGAGTTAAACTTTAAAAATCAGGTCATTTTATTGAATACAAGGTGCAGCTTTTTGACTCCTGCAGCAGCGTCCAGCGGATCTCAAAGGAACGTCTTCTAGTCCTTCACAATAAAAGTCTCTAACATATAATCACACATCAAAACATCCGAACTGATAAAAATTGCTCATTTGATTATTATTGTTTCCTGGTAAAACTCATGCTCTTTACAGGTTGTGTTTGGATCCAGATGCATGTTACGGTGTTTGAGCTAAAAATAACGTAATTTTAATTAAAACCTATTCTGATATATAAAGTTTACTCAAGGCATTATGGGTATTTCAGACATTTTCACCAGTGCTGGTTTAGCTTTTGATTCCCTTTTCTCAAAATAACAACTTTATTATTGAAACACTATTTTTGACTTTTTTCAACATTTTAACTTTATTATTGTGGTTTTTCATAACATAATAACATTTTATTTATTTTTTTATATTTGATATTTAGTTTTATTCTATCACAGTTGTATGTTTGACTTTATTGTAAAACACCATGATTGATTTCAGTCGTTTTAAAATGTGCGATTAAAAATGTGATTGACAGAAATCTGATATTTTTCCAGGAGAATGGTTTGAATTTAAAGTGTGTTGTGAATGTGGCGAGGGGAAACTCTGAGAATTTCCCATGACAAACTCAAAAAACTTAGACACGAAAGGCTTGGGGGATTTCTTTTATATCCTGTTGAAAATCTGCAGGCTCAGGACCCCCCTTTGTTTAAAGGTTGGAAATCCACATCCAGTTAGATGTAGAAAACAATGCAGTCTCTCAGTGCTCAGGTTCTTTTTGTCCTGATAGGAAATTAGTTCCAATGCCCAAAACCCAAAATGCAGCACAATGCTGAATAAAATAGATTTCAGAGCCTTATTGTTGTTCATACAGATGATGGTGGTCATGTAAACATTTCACATCATAACTGACTGTTCAGAGTCTCATACAGGGCTAGTTTAACATGAAAAATCAATGAACTGCTACAGTACATGTTTCAGTATTTACATCTCTGTTTAAAGGAGATGTTTTAAACTGAAATCAGTTTAGAGACGTCTGGAATAAAGACGCTATTCAGTCCATGTGTTGCACCCTTGAAACACCACGGACTCCGTTTTGTGTTTGGCAACTTTATTCTCCCCGGTCTGCTTAATATTTTGGTTCTTCTCTGGAAGCAGCCAGGACACAACTGAACAGTCACAGAAAAAAAACATGGATTCCAACAAAAAAAAAAACCCATATCATTGCTGCACTAGTGTGCACAGACTGATGACGTGGATTACCCAAAATTGTTACCCACTTCTAATGCCTGTATAAAAATAACAACTAGAACAATTGTAACAAACAGACAAAATAAAATATTAGCTAATAGAAATGCTTCATTTCTTAATTACAGAATTTAAACTATTTCTGGGTCGCAACACATGCTACCCTTTTATCTTTATGTATTCAGTGTTTTATAGCTATCCTCTAGCTACTGACCCTTTACCCCCTTCAGCAATTAAAACTGCCACAGCTACAAGTAAATTAATAGGCTTTTAATGGACATACAACACCTCTGATGGTAATTTCACACAGAGCCACAGCATATCTAAGTCAACACAAAGTGAATTCTTACATATCGTCTTTGAATGGGCTGGTTAGATATTTGTTTTACAGCCTTGAGTCTTCTTCTGATTAATTAAAGCAAGCTGTGATAACTCTCACCCTGGAGCGGATGAATCCTCTGCAGTCAAAGTCAAACTGGTTTTGTGTGAAATACATTTATTTATGACAGAACGAATCAAGAACTCCTGGAACAGGGATCTTTATTACAGCGACTCCATATGAAGATTATTTAGAGCTTGATTACACTTGTGGATGTATTATTGAAGGTTCACGGTCCTGTGAGAATCACATAGATGAGACACTATTGTTGGTCATATTAGATAAGGACCTATCGTAGGTAAGGAGTTGAGGATTAGCTTAAGGAGCTAATTGGAGCCTTTAGGGTAGCTCCGGTATTTCTTATCGGATGCATTGTTCATAGAGGCCATCCTACGCCAAAACCACTCTGCATTTCAAGAGACGCGACCTTGATCTAGCACCAAGGGGGTTGTGGGTAATGGTATGCTTCTTGCAGATGATTTAAGACCCACCCACCCCTGCTTATAGAAATATATTTAAAATCAGCTATGTATTTGTTCTGATAGCTCCAGTGAGCTTCACAGAAAACCATTAGTTTGCTCACCTGCTGCGTTTTTATCCATGGACTTTTAAATCACAGGCAAAATGTTGGACTCTTCTCTCTTATTTACATAAATTAGAGGAGGGGAAGGATTTGTCTCAGCAGCCATTTAGGCTGAAAATATAAAAGTCTGAGAAGAGGCAAATGTAAAGTAGGGATGTTAACCCTCTGGAAATAGAAGAGCTTTGTTGCACGTGGAATGTTTTAAATGAATACATCGTTACCATCCATCCATCTTCCACCACTTATCCAAGGTCAGGTCCAGGAGGGAAACCCAGACATCCCTCTCCCCAGTGACACTCTCCAGCTCCTCCAGGAAGATCCCAGGGTGTTTCCAGGTCAGAGGTTTTATAATCTCTCCAGGGACTTCTGGGTCTGCCCTGGGATCTTCTCCCAGAAGGATGAGCCCAGAAAACCAGAAGGGCATCCAGGAGGCATAATAAGATGCCTGAACAGTGTGAAGGAGCAGAGGGCTCTACTCTAAGCCCCCCCCCCCCAAAGGATGGAGCACCTCGCCTTATCTCTGAGGCTGAAACCTAACCAGTCACCTACAGAGGAAGCTTATTTCAGCTGCTTAGGTCCAGGATGGCAGTCTTTGGTTCACAATACAGATCTCCTGACTGTAGGTGAAGGTCAGAACATAGACAGACCAGTAAATCAAGAGCTTTTGGTTGAGTTTCCATCAACTCATTACTGCACAAAGCTCTGTTCTGTCACCAAGACACTTAACCTCCTCTGAGACAGAGGCTCAGCCCCAACCCAGAGGAAAAGATGAGCAATGTTTTGTTTTATTGTACCGTGTTGTAGTTTGCATTCAACTCACTAGAAGTTAGTCTCTTAAACTATTCGACCTCTTCCCTTGCAGCAGACAGTAAACTCTCCAGCATGAGAGTCAGAGGAAAAGCAGCAGCAGATCTATCACCCGGCAGTTTTCTGCAAAACACAACGTCAAATCTCTGATACAAAAGGGAGCTGCACAGTGAATTTGTTGAACCACCTGAAAGGTCATCCGCAGCTAAACGAAGAGTGTTTATACGGGTCCGACTACAGCAGCAAAAACATCACGTGAACCTGCTGTGAAGGAAATCATTGCTTTCTTAGTTTCAGTGGTGTTGAGGCTTTTGTTTGGAGTGTATTTTTAAATTTCTGGGATTAGTTGGACCTCATAAACAGAAAAAACACAAAACATTTATTTAATTAGAGGTTCAAAAGTTAAGTCATTTAAAAATTATACACAAAAAAACCCACCTAAAAATTAAAGGTGTGAAAAATTGGTGCAGGGAGGACAATCACCACATGAGTACACTGAGGAAAATTTAACATTAGGAGCATATGTCAAAATGTTAAAACTTTGTTTATTTATAAAGCTGATCAAGTAAAACAACAACAACAACAACCCTCAAAAGACATGTAGACACACCAGTGGCGGATCTAGACAGTTTGTAAGGGTGGCAAAGGTGTGGCAACACAGGAAAAAAAAGGTTTTCCTTGTGAATTTATATTTGTTCTTTAGCGCTCAAGATTCTTAATCACAGGAGATGGAAATAAAAAGAACCCTACCTAAATATAAAAAAATATATTCTGTTCCTAAAAATCTTTAACTATCTGGAACCTCCCCTCCCAATATGGCCAACCTGTCGCCATATCACTTCAATGCATGCACTGAAACTATCAATATAAATTATTTATGTCTCTGCTGGTTGTAGTAAAACTGTCTTGATATTAAAGTGCCTGTGACTCCATATTTAAATCACTTTATATTAAACAGGTGTAATCTTTGATGCCTCTAGATTAGCGTTGCACCATTATAACTCAAAATACGCTGTAATTATTTCCTAACGAGCAACTCAGAGATCAGAAGAAAGCGCCGCCTTCCGGTTCTGCTGGGTTTCTCCTTATTTGGCAGCCTGACACTTCTGCTGCAGCAGGGGGCAGTGTTGTCACGTGAAAGAGAAACGAAACTGAAACTAAACACTACACGGTCTATGGGCAATGGCGGCGGCACTGCCTCGCTTCAGTTGTCATGAATGTGCATGTGGGAGGAGAATTTACCATATAAGCAAGTCCGGATCACTATGACCTCATAGCGGGCTGGAGTGAAAAAAACTGTTTGAAACCTGGGTCTGAAATCTGGAAGAGCTTCTCACTGGCTGGACTAGGAGACAGATGGACGCCGTTTTTTGCTCTTTCTGGCAGGTTTAAGGTGAGAACTCAATGTTGTAACATGATAGATAAGTCAGAAAACACGGAAACCGATGTCAAGGGACCTTTAAGTGGGGCGTGTCTAAACCAGTGAGTCAAAGTAGAGAGTGGAGTTCTGTGGAAGGACTTGAATTTCAATATTGTTTGAAATGCATGAAATAAATCAATTAGCCTCAAACAAGGTGGCAGCTGCCACCCTATGGCCCTCATTCTGAAGACACACTCACCTGAAAACACACCCTATAGGGGGGCTTGGAGCGCTGCATTTGGTCCTGGTTGTTATTCCAACAGAGCTGGGTCTCCAGTAGCATCACTAACATACTGGAGACACATGCACTGTAGAATACAGCCAAGCCATGAAGAAAAGCCCTCGATGCACACAGACACAATTCATTTACCTAAGTTTCAATTTCACACACACTTACAGAGGATTATAAAGGAATGAAGAGGTAGATGAGGCATGGACATGACATGGAGGAAGGGCCATCCTAAGGCTTGTGTGTGTGTGTGTGTGTGTGTGTGTGTGTGTGTGTGTGTGTGTGTGTGTGTGTGTGTGTGTGTGTGTGTGTGTGTGTGTGTGTCAGGGGACGAGGGACAAAATTTTTCATGCATTCTGAGTGAATTTGATTAAACTGAGACCAGGCAACAAGTTCTGATTCATAAACATTTCCTCTGTTTAACTCTAGGGAAGTGGATGATGGACAGAAAGAGCAGGGAACAGAAATCCAGATCTGAGAAAAACAAGCAGACAAGCAGCACCTGACAGACGAAATGGAGTAAATCAATCCCATAAAGACAGAAAACTGCTCACTGATGAAATTTTACACATTGCTCAGAGGAGTGTCGAGACCTGCAGAATTCTATAGAAAAGGCTCTGCGTGTGTGTGTGTGTGTGTGTGTGTGTGTGTGTGTGTGCCCGCCCATTCTGCATTAAGATTTCCTGAAACATATTCTTATCAGGCTTTGTTAGGACTTAATTAAAGCCCGTGGCCAAATTTTACATGAGCTCATCTGAGACAAATATCCATAGAGATTTATTCAAAGCAAAGCCAGATGTTGTAAAACTTGACAGCGACGTGACAAATGTCTGTCAGTTCTCCTCTGAGTCAGTCCAGAGCTGGCTCAGCTTCTCCAGGGACAAAAACACACAGCTGCTCTCAAGTCGAGATATTTTATTTTAATTAACGAGAAAATTAAGAAAAAGAATGAAAATGGGAAGGAAAGACGTTGTGTGGTTAAACAGTACCTTTATTGAACCAATTGCTGTTATTAGGAGGAAACAAAATTCTCAAATTTGTTATGTGTTTAATCCAGTATCTTACTGGGATGGGACTGTTGGTGACTAATTGTGATTTTTAAAAAGTTTGCATGAATTCTCAGGTTCCTCACTCTCGTGTCACTAGAAAAAAGCTCAGAGTCAGAATGTGCAAGAGATGTGAGAGAACTTTGGGAGTGAGACCAAAACTTCAAATTGAGACATGATTACACACATTTTGTGACTAAACTGCAACAAATGCATTTGCACAAATATTGCAATTTGTTTGCCGTGATGCTATTAGCTACAGGTGACCTGGCCATATGTAAAACTTCATGCAAATGCGTTAAATGTACCAAATCTGCATGATTCTGTCTGACCATCTGCATCTCCAACAAACAACTCTAACAACTGAGCTACCTCCATCAGTAAAAGTCCCAAAATGTATATTTAAAGTCTGAAAGTGAAACCAAGTGGAAATCCAGTATGATTGCTATGCAAATACGAGCCACCAGTGATGACGGTAGGCAGTTATTGCCTCTTGCTTTTGGTCTTGCTGCGTTCAGTGATTATATTAGTCACTCAGACATAAGCTGAGCTGCTGTTTTATCTTTGTAGATTTAGCCTGTTAGAGATTCTGGTTGATGAGAAATTAATAAGTGTGCTGTCATCGTGTTCTGAGTGCAGCTGTTTCTGTGAGTTGATGAATGATTTCCCTCTGCTGAGTGTCTCGTGTCTCCTTTTGTTTCAGGCGGCTGAGCAGCCTCTTCCTGTTGTGTGAGCCTCTCCCCCTCGTCGCCTCTAGACGGGTTCTTGTCTGTGCTTACTGAAGCCCTTCTAATGTTCCACATCAGGTGTCTTTCTCACCATGATGAGCACAGTGACAACACTGGTCAAAACGGTGACAATGCCTCTTTGTGAAATCCGGGTTTTGACTCTTTAAAACTCTAAGTCCCTCAATATTTGTGAAATCTCAACCTTGGTCTCGTGTTGGTGTTGGATGTAGTGTTTCTCTAAAAAATACTCTATTTCAGTAAAAACAATCTCGCTGGTTCGCTTCCCAAATGTCAACGACGGCCAATCAGGGACGTCTAAATATCATGGTGGATAAAAACAAATGCAGCTGAGGTGCTTTGTGTGATATTGTAGCACCTTTAGAGACAATGACACATCAGCTCATCCACTTTCTCTCATTGCAGCTACAGTGGAGTGAACAGGACAAAACGACTCATTGATGGGAGTGCACAAGCAGAGCCCATTTGTTCTGGTGCCACTCACACAACGTCTGACAGGAAACCCACATTAATGATCACCATTCTTCATCCTCACCTTCTCTCTTCCTTTCACTCATCTGATTCAGACTCTTTGTCGCCCTGCTCCCTTTAATGTTCTGCATATCCTGATTATTCACAATACCCCCCCCCCCTCGTCTTTGTCACCTGCCTGTGTCTCCATTTATCCCTTACATCCCATTATGACTCTCCCTGTGTCTCAGCTCTCCTCTGCAGGTGTTTGACAGTCACGCTGTCGTCATACGGCTCCTGTTCTATTTTAATCAGACTCTTCTGTTCAGGAACAGACACCCACATACTTTCACCAATCTCCATGCTCCATCTCACTCTTTATTCACTCCTTTTGCCCCCCCTTCTCCCCTCCTTATCTGCTCTATCAATCAATCCACCCGTCTATAGGATTGTTTGCGCTAACTCAGGACTTTCTGGGACACACTCAGACTGTGTGACAGCTGTGGCTGCGTCGGAACCTGCAGCTGGAGGTTGTATTGTCACACTCCCCCAAAACTTTGTGCTTCACCTTTGAACTTCACGCCTCCACTGACAGTTGGGTTTCCAGAAAGTTCTTTTCAAAGATGCTGCACTTTTATCTTGAGGTATTTTCCTCATATCCTACTGCAGTTTTTTCTGTGAAGTATTTTAAAGACTTACGTGAAAGATACAAAGATTTATTATTGTGCCGTGACTCCAGTAATACATTTAAAAAGTTTTTCTGCTACACAATAAGCTGATAAATGCATTTGGAGGACTTGTTAGTCACAAATTAAAAGAAATATATTTAAATAGCTGCTGGCTTGTTCTATTCAGTTTGATCAACTTGACTAAAAGGCTTAATGAAAAACTTGCTGTAAATTATTATTAACAATAAATGTACCAGAGAAAATGGAAGCAAATTATCCGGTAATTGGTTTCAAACCAACTGTTAGGTCATACTGAGGCTTTGAAATCAGTCTGTAGCATTTTAGTCTCAGAGGTTTTATAGTTATGTTTGAATTTATATGGTATAAAAAGCTGAAGTGTCATGATTAAAGTCAACTGTGATGTAGTGAAAGGAATTATACAAAATGTTGAAAATAATGTCTTTTTGTCTATAATAAAGTATAAAATATGTTTAAATTTCTATATTAAAAGGGGAATCAAAAACTAAACCAACACAAAGACCTACCAAATCTGTAAGTGTTGCGTAAACTACATCAGCATTTAAAACATTTTCATCATTTTGAAGCAAAAACACCAACTTATATTTGGTGCTGTACAAAAACATCTAAACAACTCCTCAAAATTCGGGCTGCAGTATAACCTTTGCCACAAAACAACAATAGAAGCTTTAGATTTTTTGAAAATATTATAAGGTACACGTGTAAGTTTAGTCACTTCAATGGAATCTGTCTGCTAACATGAAGGAGGCTAAAAGATCTAAAAAAGCAACACATAATGCCCTGTTCTAAAGAAGTCCAGAAGATAAAAGAACCCAGAACAAAATCTAAACCACCGCAGGCCTCGCTGGGTAAAAGTGAAGGTCAGAGGTCAGGATTCAGCAATAGGAAAAAGACGAGACAAAAAATGGTCTCCATGGGAGAGTTCAAAGGCCAAAACCTCAAAAAGAGTTGGTTTGGATAACTTCGTATATTTCAGTTTTAGTTTCATATTTACTCAGGTTATCTCTGAAATGTGTTTACTGATCTGAAACATTTAAGGGCAGCGAATAAGCAAAAGAAAAAGATCTGTTAGGGGGTTAAATACTATTTCACAGCACTGTACATCCAAAGAACAACCTCTGCTCTTAACAGTGCATTTGCATGTTCACATTAACCCACCAGCTGCTTTAATTACTGTTCTCAGTGCCATGGAGAAATCAGACCAACATGATCACACGTCTCCTGGAGTCATCTCTGTTGTAATTATTGTCCTCTGTCAGATCAGACCTGTAATTTTAGGTCAGAACTCGTAGCTATGAAGCTCTCCACAGCGGCTGATAAGAGATTAGTGACGTCAGCATCTCCCTCCCCTCTGACAGCATGAAGAACTGGAAGAGCTTCCTCTTTGAGCAAGAAACAAGAAGTCAGGAACAACCCTCCCCAAACACACACACACACACACACGCACACACACACAAGAGAAATATGTATTCCCCACGTTCATGTGTTCAAACACATTTTTTTTACCCATGAAGCCTTTCACCCGACTCCAGGCTCATTCCTGTTCAGCACATCATGGAGTGAAAGAGCTGTGAGCTCGTGTTTGTGAACTTCAAAGTGCACACCTGGGGCGGCTGCTGCACATGAATGCAGCAAATTAAAAATGAAAATGTATCAAACTGAATTATAAACAAGGTGTGATTAGTTCACCCAATTTACACAGACACTGATACATGGAAATGTGTGCAGGTGCACGCTCACACATCCAGGTTTAATTACTGGAAAGCAAACACAAACATTTAGATTGAAAACACACACACACACACACACTGTAAGTAAATTTAAACTACTTACATGTTGTGTTATCTTAACCCCTAGGGACTGTGTGTGTGTGTGTGTGTGTATGTGTGTGTTGTACCATTGTTTAGCGGTAGAATAAATTTCCTGTCAAAAATTCCAGGATGGGCTCCACTCCAGGAGCTTCCCTGTTTATCTGTGTTTGCTTTTGTGTGTATTTATGAACACACACCCACACACACACACATACACAGGGGACAGTACAATACCCCCTTCTCCCTCCCTACATTACCTCCAGGTCTCCTTGACATTCCTCACCTCCTCTTCTCCCTCTCCCCCTCCCTCACATCCATTCCTCCCAGGCCTCCCTCTCCACTTTTCCTTCACAGTCCTGTTTGTGTCCTCTCACAGACACACTTCTCTCCGTTCCCATGACCTCCTTTCCTCTCCTGTGCTTCTCCTCTTTAAAAAAGGGCCACCTTGAACCGATGCACGGGAAATTTCTAGAAGTTCTGAATGTCAAGAATCTATTCATGACAAGTTCCTGACAATGTGAAAAATACAGATTTGACCAATAGAGGATGCATTTGATTTTAACCCCCTGCTAACTTTAGATTAGGACGTGTTTGAGAAGTTGACGTATGAAGCTGAATGCTGCTCCTGGTTGTTCTGACGGATGAGGCGCGACACAGAGAAACTGAGGGATGGTTTAATGGTGGCAGGATGTGTGAACATCTTTAAAAGCTGACGATGGTAAACCGCGGTGTCGGCTCTGAGGGCGCACATAGCTATCATTGTTTCTACAGCAGGAATAAATTCCTTATATTCAGCTTGCAAACACTATAATTCAATTTTAAAAGAGAATCACCTGAAGGTGCTGATTTCTGTATAACTTCAGCGCCGCAGGAGAGCGGATTTATTTATTGAACCTGTAAACTCCACTTTCCCTCTCAATATGTTCAACCCCTGACTTTAACAAAAAAATAGTTCTGAATCTATTCATGTTTGATCTGATGAGTGCTGACAGGAAAATTGAAATGTGTTTTTCTTACACACCCCATAGTTGACTTTTTCCAACTCATGATGAAAACATTCTGGGTGCTGACAAACACAATGACAGGCAGACTCCTGCAGAGGTTGTATCAGCAGTGTCTCTTCTGATAAAATGTTAGCAAACTGCTTTTTTAAATACATTCAGGGTTCAGTGAATATTTATCACCGATTATCCTTTATTTGGAGTCACTGGTCTGGCTTGCTGACATTGTCTGGTGTTTGGTGATGAGAAGGCAGCGTTCAGCTGATTTGCATAAAGCTAAATAAACGGAGACACGAAACACTTTAAAGCCACGAGGAGCTGCTAGGGTTGGGTGGTAATCCGGTAATATAACACCAGGGAAATTCTAAACTAGCATTAATTTGAATGCTGTCCTTGGAAATTAAATAGTGAATTTTATCCCACCATGTGTGAGTGAGATCAAATGTTTAATTACATTTGAGTATGAAGAGTGAATCTCGTGTAAACTCTTCTTCTGCTGCCATTCCAGCAGCTGTTTGGTTTTCTCTGTAGCGACTCCTACTGAATCACAACAGAAGGACAAGCAGAACCACAGCTGACTGAATAGAGGTCGTTTTGGTCCACAAAGACGTAGGAATTATAACACCACCTGCTTCCCTCTGTCTGTGTGTCACAAACACCTTTAGATTGGATTTACTGCATGCATGAAGCTGAAATTATGATTTGTAATTTTTAGAAGAAAAAAAAACCCGTTGATGCTGCACCTTACTGTACTGGTATGAACATTTTCAAAATGTTGTCTTTTTTTTTTTTTTGATTTTCGATTTCTGAGCTCTATGAAACATTTATTAGCTTGGTTCTTACTGTAACAAGCCCATAAGGTCAAATGTAGCCAGAGGCAGACTGGTTTCATTAACTCTATATATCACATGATTGGCAACTTAATAATTAGACATATATTTAAGGCTTGTTGCTCAGGGGAGAAGGACATTATTGCTTCTCTACATTCTTTTCCAAACTTATATGCAGTTTAGTTGCCATGGAGTCAGTTTGTTAGAGTCACCATGAAGAACTCAGAATCTAAGAGCTTCTGGTGAAAGTTCATGTCTTTTGTTTGAGTAGGTCTGGCACAAAAAGTAGTTTTTTAAAAACATTTTCCAGAGCCTGCTTTAAAAGCACTGTAAAATGAAATTTTATGATATAAATAATAATTGTTTGTTAATAAACTTTTACAAACTAGTTTGAGATTTTTGTACTGCCTTTACTAGGGATGCAACAATACCAGATTTTTTCAAACCGAGTAGGAGTACCGGATACCAAATACTGATACGAGAACTAATAAATGTCATTACACTCCTTAAAATGATCTTATAAATGTCATTTTCTGAACACAATTTGCCTTACTTTTGTCATCTTCATTCACCTAGAAATACCTCCACACTCCGACTCTACTACGCCACTTAGAGTATTTGTGCTCAAGATAATACTGTCTGTTAGAGGAAAACTATGCCCACATCACACTGGTATCTGGGCCTGTAGTATCGGACTTTTATGAGTACAAGTTCTCCATGAAATCGTAGCAAAATGAACAATATGTCCTGGGAAAATGGTGACTTTTTGTCACGTAAAATAATGAAACAGTTCAATTTAACCCAGATAGTCTCAGATTATTGTTATTTTTTTTATTAATCAATTCTTGATCAGCCAGGAAAAGGGACAAAACCTAAATGGATCCATGATGTTGTTGTAAAGGACTCCTACTGTTGGTGGAGCAGAGGGAGATCAAACACACTGTGACTGTTTCAATAAGCAAAGAGTATGATTCAGGAAAATAATTATAACCCCCAATAGCATGAATATAATATGGAACAAGCCCAGAAACAGTAATTACAAGCTGGCAGGATGGGTGTGCTAATTGAAGTGGGCTAATTTGTTGCCACTCTGCTCTTTGGATACTTGAACAATGCCTGTGTCATCCGAGAAGACGGATTATTTGAAGAAAAATAAATTGACTTCAGTGAAATCTTCAGAGGAGGATGTTTTTCTTCTTCTTCTATAGACAGGATCATGTTTCCCCACTATTGTTTCCAGTGTAAAGACCTCGGGCTCATCATGATGACATTTCTTTCTTTAATTCAGGGGATCAATAATGGAGTGAGCAGCCCTGTGGTTCAGAACTTTATACTTCCTGTTTCTTTTCATTCTGTCACAGTTTAAGACAGAAACAAGCAGTCAGTCAGCAGTGACCCGACAGCTGGAGGATGCGGCTGTCAAACACTCCCCCAGGTACAACACCACCCTCTGATTGTCTCCTTTAATTGGCTCATACAGTGAAGGCTCTGACATTAGTCTCTCTGAGTTCCTGGAGGGTAAACTCTGGCTTTAAAACAGCTTTCAGGAAATTATCATCAAATCTGGAGGATCCACTTTAAGAGCAGAGAGGCAACATTTTGCTTGTTGTATTAAACGCTAAAAACACAATTATTTATTTTATGTGCCTCTGTAGGGATTCCGATCTATTTTATCATCTGATTATTATACATTTATGTGCCGTGTTCATTTTTAGAAAAACCACTCAGATTGAGAAGATGTTGCTATGGGAAACAGAACATTTCATTTGTGTTTTTCTTCAAAATCTCACATTAAGAAGCAAGTCAGGATGGTGAAAAAATATTTAATGATTGCCTGACCTATTATTTTTGTCCAATAATTGTTTGTTTGGCGGTTCATTGTGTCATTCTGTTATTTGTGGTAGCTGTCTTTAAATGGACAAATCTTTTTCAATCATAATGAAATGAAAAGATATTTACGGGTAACATAGATGCTAAATAAAATAATCAGATAAGATCTTAAAATGATCCAAGGCGTTTATTCAGAACTCATTTTAGATGGTTCTGTCCAGCAGTCTATTAAACATAAAGCAGAAGTCACTATTTTATTATTTCAGTACATTTTATTAAGTAGATGTATAAATTTATGCAGTTTCTATTAGAACTTTTAGAAACCCAGTTTGGTTCCCACCGCTAACTTAAATCAGATTCATGACAGAGTTTTGAATTAAAGTTAAGGTTTTTATTCATGTTTTTCCATATAAAAAAAAAAACCTATCAGGTTATTTAAGTATTTTTTAACCCCAAATAGTGACCCAATGTAGCCCAGAGAGAGCAGGTGGTTCAGCATCACATCTTTAATCTGACAAATAAACCATTGCTAGAAATCTACTGATATGTTTTGCTGCTGTAGCTGAATCTTATGTGAAACCTAAACATTTTCCCAACGTTTCCATCAATCTAAAGACTCACCTGTCCAGAATGGTTTTATTGTATCACTACTTCATATAACTACAGAATTTTGAGAGCTTTTTATTTGTACGTTTTTAAACCTTCAGTTCTTAGATCTGAATCAGCTGAACCAAAAATTCCAGTCTGGAAGTATTTACTGTTGGAACTGTCAGTAAATTGACTTTTTCAGGTCTTAGCAGGAAGATGCAGCAGGTTGTGAACTTTCCAGATTGAGATCGGATCCAAACGTGTTTTTAGTGCAGACAAAGGGAACACAGATATTATTGACTTCCACTAGAGGATAGATGCTCTTAGGTTCTTTACATAGTCAGCTCTGTTTCTATTCCTCAGTGTGATCCAAGAAACTGCCTTTTATTACCTCCTTCTCTTCAGTCTGGTTATTATGAAAGGTTTTTCTGGTTAATGCATGGAAAAATGTTCTTGCTTTGGCAGATTGGGCTTAAATAATTTCCTGGTTTAGTTACTAAAAACCAATTTTAATCACTTTATTTGGAAATAACTTAAATAGAATAATAAACCCAATACCATTATACCGCAGTAATGACAGCAGAAGTTGCACAGGAAGTGTTTTTCTAAGGCTACTAGTCAGTTTATCCAACTGTCCAATCAATCCTGTGCAGATTCTTAATTTGTACCCATATTTTAAAGGTGCACTATGCAGTTTTGGCTTGTTTTTAGCGCCCCCTAGTGTCCGTTTTAAAATCACTGTCATAAAAACGTTAGCATTGTCTTTGCTCAGAAACCCCTAAATCTAACTGTTGAAATGTCTCCTCAGCCTTCATTGCTTTCTACTGGAGCGGTTCATCACTCATTCAAAGAAATCAGCTGTGTTCAAGCAGGGAGAGATCTAAAAAAAAGCAGGAATCATGAGCTAAAAACACTCAGGTGCTAGCATAACAGCTAGCCACATTGAGTTAGCCTAACCCTCATGAGATACGTGACTTTGTGAGACTTCAGGGTACTGGGCTGAAGACTCAGAAGTTGTAAACGTGGTATTCTGGACACAAGCAGCAGATGGGGCTGAGTGACTTTTCATTCACCCTGTAAAGGGTCATATTAGCACATACTGGCTCAAGAAAAATATTTAAAATATGAAAAAGTTTCATAGTGTGTCTTTAAGGGTGGGAAACAGATCCAGTTTTGAGCTACCGCCTCAGATGTTTTCTGAGTAACTTCAGACCTCAAGGTAGGAGAAAATTTAAAATGCACTTCTTTTGAAATCAGGTATTAAGCTCCTAAAAAACATCAGCAGTCTAACAGGTCTGCCTGCTGCAATTCACACATCCTGACTCAGTCATTGTGCACATCCATGTAGACAATTTAATGTACTGGACTGCATTGTGGGGATATGTGCAGTGCAAAAAATAAGTGTATAAAATAATGCTGACTGTAAAATAAAACCTTCTTGCACGGAGTTGCATGCAGCTGGTGAGGATAATTGCAACTTAAAGGGTCATATGTGTGCAAGGGATATGTGCACATGGTGAGAGAATGTGCAAAAGGTTACTGCATACTCAGTTGGCATAAAACATTTCAAACAGTGAGCATAAAACTTCACAGGAGATTTTTTAATGATGGATTTAAAGTCATATTGTTGTTATTCGTAGATACAGCATGACATATTATTGTATAGGAAATCCTGTGAATTATTGTTGCATTAACATAATGTGTTATACCACCCAACACTAGTAAAAATCATGATAATAAAAAAAGTAGAAATATAAAGGACAGGAATGGAAGGCAGAGCAGTAAGGAACCAAACAGGTTCATGGATGCTTGTAGGGAGAGAAGATGTAATGAAGATGTGTGAAGAGGAAGAGGAGGGGACAGCAAGACCTTTTACTAATGAGGCTAACTGTGTGCTGACAGTGGGGCACCAGACACTCAATCAATCTTTGCCCCAGAGCTTTTCGAACACACACACACACACACACACACACACACACACACACACACACACACACACACACACACACACACACACACACACACACACACACACACACACACACACACACACACACAGAGAGACTCACAAACATCCTGAAAGTGTGCAGCTGCAGCCTGAGGCCATAACTCTGTCTAAAGGATTCCTGCCACAGTTACACAGTCAGAGCAAACCGGACAGGAAGCCCACTGAGGCAGAACCCACATGACTGCTGCTTACACACACACACACACATCACACACACCATGTGGTTATATGACTTGACAATAATGCAGTAAAGAGCGGGAACGGAGGCAGAACTCGTACATTAGTTAATTTGTGTCGACTTTAGGGAGATTTACATTCAGCATCGTTTGTCATGCATTAGCTTCGGTTTGAGCAGAAAGTGAAAGATGGCTGACAAAATGTGTTCTGCTGACTTAACAGAAAAAAAATGCAATTTATGTAATGAAAATGAATTGGATGAACACGCCTACATGCTCACATTTGTTCCCAACTCACACACATTCTAATAGAGACCCATCGGTGAGGTCCACTCAGCTGATTGTACTACAGGTGATTGATAGGAGAGGAGGTCTAGTGATGGATAACAGCTTCTTCCAAACACAATCACAGCTACACACACACACACACACACACACACACACACACACACACACACACAATGGTGTCCAGATACGAACCCAGTGTTCTAGTAAAAGCTGTTATCAATATTTGTTGAATCTTGCCCGAGGCTACCTTATCGGGGATTTGCAGAAGTCTACTTTGAATTTCAAAATACGTACATCCCTCCTGTGTGTGTTCACATCTACGTGTGTGTGTGTGGGTTTGTTTTTACAGGGACATTATGTTAAAAGTTTCACTTAGAGATGCTGAGCATGAAAATTATAGGGTTAGTGAAAACCCTCAGTGAATGGCCATATTTTTGACAGCAGTGACACTGAAAGCACTGTGCGTTCAGCTAGATGCATCACATTGTTAATTGCGCTGCAAATATTTGACAATGAATGTCAGTTGTGTGGTTACCACATGTTGGCTAAATGCTCAATTCTTCTCCTTCCTATTATTTTTCAGCTCTTGGTGTTTTTATGCACAGACTAAGTGAAAAATGATGATTACAACAACCAATGTCTATTATTCCTTTTTATCATGACCACATTACTTAAAATTAAATAAATGGTTCTGTTCAAGTACTCACAGCGGATAAAACAAGTACTGAACACATCATTGATTTTCTAAGTAAATATCTTTATAAAGATGCTATTTCAAACAACTCATGGGTAAAACCAAAGAGCTCTCAGGACCTTATGTATTAAAACATTCTGAAGTTACAAAAGAATTTCTAAAGTACTGAAGGATTCAGTGAACACTGTTGGGGCCATAATCAGTAGAAATAACATTATTTCATCCTAAACGGTCATAACAAGGTGCTCCACATACGTTTTTGGAAAGAAGAGTGAAACGATTGATCAGAAGAGTTGTCCAAGAGTCGAGGAACACTTGTAGAGAGCTGCAGAAGGTCCTGGAATTAGGTAGAATTTTTAAAAAAGAAAAGAATAATTCTTACACTTAACCTCCATGACCTGTAGCAGCTCACCACACAAGACCCCAAACACATTTAAAGTTAATGACTAACATTTAGACCCGCCTGTGAAATACTGGGAGAATACGGTCTGATCAGATGAGAACAATAGTGAACTTTTTGGATGCCATAATACACGCCATGTTTGGAGGTCGAAGGTCACTGCATATAAACCCCAAACACACCATAGAAACGGTGACATTTGGAGGTGGGAGCATCATGATGATTAAAGGAAGGATAAAGGAAAAATGCAGTGAGACGTTCTGGATAGAAGTGCTGACATTTACCAGGATGATGAAGACGAAATGAGACAATGATCCCAAACAGCCAAAGAAACTCTCTACTGTAAAATAAAGCTGCTAGAACGGCCCAGCCAATCACCTGACCTGAATACTATGGAAAATCTATGGAGAAAACTAAAGGTCAGAGTTCATAGAAAGGGTCAAAGGGACCTTCAGGATTTAAAAACTGTTTGTGTGAAAGAAAAGGTTAAAATCACCCCTGAACAATGCATTAAATGCGTTTCAGTAAGAGTCTTTAATCCCTGTGTCATTCCATATTATTACACCTCACTTAATATGTTCAGACATCAATAGTTTGATTTCATAGCATGTGAGGATTGGATGGGTTGTTACAAACATCTGGTGAGAATTTCATACCAAAAGCACCATTAGAAATATATATTTACTTAAATTGGTGGTGACGTGTTCAACATTTACATTACCTGCTCTGTATGTGTTTGACATGAACACAGAAAAGTATGCATCCATACACCTCACAAATAAATGTTAAGAAAGTCCCAAATCTTTAAAATGTGTTAAAGAAAAGAAAATGTGACCAGAGGGTTTTTGTTGCAGGCTGAGATGTTTTGACAGAGGAGAAGATCCCAACCTCTACTATAATCAATTAAACGATAAGAGGACTGGTGGAATTCAATAGTGTGGAAACAGCAAAGAGACCAGAGCAGGAAGATGGAAAGCAAGAGAGAGACACGGAGAGGCTGGAAATAAAAACAAAAAGAAGAGAAGCAGGTGGGAAACATTACGAGACATGAAACAACAGACAAGGTGAAAACCGCTGGGGATGAAATGATTGATGGACGGCAGATCGTGGGAGAGAAATGGGAAACAGCAGGAGGCTGAAGAGGACGGTATGTGTCCATGAGGTAAAGAGGAACAGCCAGCGGAGTGGGACAGGGATACTCCAGTGGAAGGTTAAAGTGGACTGGACTGGTGCAGATCAATCAGGATGAACTTTTCAAACTTCTAATAATCCACAGAGAACAAATACCAACCTTAAAGATCGACTTCATTCATTTAATTTAAACATTAAGCTAAAGCATTTTCATAACGTCAGACAATCTTTGGAAGATGTCCAGTTGATCCAAAACGCTGCAGTAGGAGTGATGGGAAGAGATATTTCTCCTACACGCCTCAACATTAACCTCTACAAAGCTATAACAAATGAGAATGATTTATACAGACTGATAAATGACGGATGGATTACCATACGAGTGGGACTGGTGTCTCAACCAGCCAGCTGGCAGCCACATTCCTCTGCACTGGTTTCTGCAGTGCAGCGTTTTATAACTTGGACAAATTCAGTAGATTACTTGGAGGAGTCTGAAAAAAATGGATCCTTACCAACTATTAATGTTTGAAATGAAAGACTTTTAAATATTTAAGAATAAAACTGTTTAATTATTCAAACCCACTGTTGTGATATTTATTCCTAACACTAAACATGATGCTAAATGACAAGTCCAGCAAACTGTATGAGAGTTTCTAAAATATCTTGAAATGTTTGCGAGGGTTTTTAAATCTCTAGTGAGGCGCTGGACTTCGCTTCTTTTGTTGCTGGATTGTTTTGAACATGGCAGGACAATCTGTGATAACACAGACCTGAACACAACCGGAACTTTTCTCAGTTTTGTCACCATGAGTTTGAAAGTGCAACAAAACCTTGGGTTGGAGACAACGAACGGCAAAAGTAACCTGAGGGTTAATTGAGAAGAAGTGAAACATAATTAGGACACTTTAGGAAATTTGCACTACTATGAAAATTAGTTTGTAGTTACACCATATGCCCCATGTGACCTGGACATATTCTCGCCTTGTTACAAAACGGTCACACGTCCCAATTCAGTGTGAAGTCAAGCAATCTTGTGTCTCTAAATATTTGCCAGCAGTCTCTGCTCAGTGATTTAAAGGCTTTATGACTAACTAAGGAGGATCTTTAGCCTGAAACATGGTTAGAAATGGTTTTGTTTGAACAATGCAGACGTAGGAGAAGTTTTTTGTTCTTTTACTGCTCTCGTCTTCTCACAACCCATCCAGTTGAATCAAATGTCCAACCCATCATGGTGTGGTTCCTAAAGGAAGCCTCTCCCTGATAAAAGATGCTTCCTCCTCCCTCATAGAGCTTTTGATTTTCTTTATGATGATTTTGTATAAAAATTTACTGAATCCAGTTTGATTTTCTCTATTACAACTGATCGTTTTTGCTTCTTTTGACTTCTAGTGAATTAAATTGAATTAACTTGAACTTTGTTTCAACTTTAAGACCATACTTCACACTTCCTTTTAGGTTTGGTTTAAACAAACCCTCTAGGTCAGGTTAAACTACATGTGGCATGTGCCACCTCTACTTGTTGAAAACAGGTATTAAAGATGAGGCAATGCACTAGGATTTACCAACAGGGTGTCCATGACTGGAGGCTATAGAAGCTGCTTCCCACAAAACCCCCAAATCTCCAGCTGTTGAGAGGCAAGCTGCACCGTGGGCAGGTTTTGACAGAAAGGTAAAAGCAAAAAAACCCTCTCTTTTTTATTTGCAGCTTCCCATTGTTAACCAATCATGTTAAGAGGTAGCCAGCAAGAGTTTCCTAAAACTTGTCGGTAATTAAAATGGACAAAAGTTGTGTTTTAAAAATCACTCCCCCTACTGGGATTTATTCCTCGAAGCGCCAAAAAGTCACGTTTTACTGCAGAAATGACTGTTATGGTAAAGAAAGCAATCACTCTCACAGCTGGGTGTAAAAGAAAATCAACACAGACAATAATGACTTAATTTCACATAATCTCTCCCTACAGGATTCTACCTGGAGGTGTTTCTATGTGATGCTGTTAGATAAAATAACTCCTCTGGACGGAGACAGAAAGGTGTTTGTGTCTCTGCTGCCATCCAGCTGGTGTGTGTTAGTGCTGCCATGGGAACAGAGAAATCCATCACAGCCAAAAATGCCTCATAGAAGACTCAAAGATAAGATTTTCCTCCTGTCTACCACCTTAAAAAGGCCCTTCCGCCTTAATGTGTTTCAGTTTGTGAAATCCATTAATCTGTTTATCTCTCAATCAGACCTGAGTATTGATCTCCTTTTCTTTTTATCTGCATTCTTTCACAGCTCTAGCTCGTCTCTATCAGTGCCATTGTGTGTTTATATGCACTTGTTTCTTACCTTAAAGGAGGATCATCCAACACAACGACAGGATGGTGAAGCATAAAGGGAAAAGAAGGAGGAAAAATATTATTAGGAGATATTTTTGGCTCAAATTTGCAATTTTTTAAATGTGAATAGATTTTGGAGAGAGGACGAAAAGAGAGAATTTCATGAGCTCTGCACTGTGTTCTGGTTAAAGGTCAAAGGTGAAAAAGTGGCTGATGAGGAGGTTAAAATGTCATCACACACACTTCCACACTGGAGAAACCGCCACCCATTTCCCTTTGACCTTCTGTCTCACACGCACACACACACACACACACACACACACACACACACACACACACACACACACACACACACACACCATATTACCAGACTCAAACACACAAACAGTGCATAAACAGCTGTACGATAATTACGCTCTGCATGAGTGTGTGATTAGGTGGTAATTATCATTATCAAGCCTAACATGGGCACATAATTCTTTATAACCACAGCGCTGTGTGTGTGTATATGTGTGTATATGTGTGTGTGGGCGTGTGAGGAGATATGCAGCATATGTTTGTGTTTTTAAATGTTCACGCTCACTTATTCGATTACATTTGCTTTTCTGTAAGTGTTTGTGTGTGTTTGCTTGTAACTTTTTTGCAAGGTTTTGAATGTCCTACTGCAGCTTCATCATCTAAAATCTATTGTTCGTGTGTGTGTGTGTGTGTGTGTGTGTTCATCTACAGAAAACTCAATATGGCAGGGTCAGCGCTGCAGAAAATGGTCCATTGAGCAGCAATTGCATTCAGCTGCCAAGGACTCTCTGCTTGACTCTTGCCTTTTCTATAGAGCTTTACGTAAAACCGCTGAGCCCACACACACAAACACACACACACACACAAACACATCTCATACGTGCACACACACACACACACAGAAAGGGATAGATACACACTTGTGGAACAGAAGACGAAGGAATAGACTGAGCAGGAGAGGAGGAGGTGTGACTAATCTTCTCTTCCTCTGTTTGGGAAGACGAAGGAGATGAGCGAGGGCTGTAAAATCATTTTGACGGGGAGGATTAAGATACACACACACACACACGGAGACACATAACACACACGGTCTTTCTCACACCCAGATAGGCTGATACCACTAACACACACCAACCCTTGCATATGGACAGACAGTCAGGTACATCCTTGGCTTTTGCGTGCATCGCCATGAAGTTTAACACTCCTACATTCTGACACGCTCACAAGTTCTTTAACACACACACACACACACACACCTACAAACACACACAAAAGGCTGGTTTACACTGGCAGTATCGCAAGCTTCTCGTTTTGATGCTGCAGGATTATATTTGCATCTGCTCAGAGAATTGTAGGTTTTTTTCCCACCTATAAGATGCAGTTCGTCACACCTCCTTCACTCCAACTTCTAATAATAAAACCTCTAAAAAAATCATTGTGTTGTTAGGTTTTCAGATGAGGAGGATCAGGATGGTGCTCCTCACATAAATCTGGGTTAGTTAGAAAAAATAACATTGAACTACGGTAGTTACGGTTAATAAATCATATTTGAAAAGGTTTAATTAAAACCAAACTCTAATAAATGAATAAACAACAACAATAAAACTACAAAAAACTGTCAGAGTATTGGTTTACTTGTCCAAGAAACAAATGTGTAAATAAAAAATGAATGCTGCAAACTGTTCTGAATGGATACATTTGCTATCACAATATTGATCCTTTGCAAAACCATAAACATTGATTAAGTTATTCTGCAGAAATGTTTTCTTTTTTATTTTAGACATGCTTTGACTTAAGCTAAAAGTTTGGTTGTGCTGTTTACTAAACTTTCAAAAAAGCAAAACAATTAGTTAAAATTCAAGGTAAATAATCATGATAAAAGCGTGATTTTAATGCGATTTGATATCTTTGATATATCTCCCACCTTTACTGTCAACAATATTCAGTATTTGATTAAATTATTGGATCTTCGCTTACTGAAATGGCAACACAAATGCACACAAAATCCTTGTGTTGTAAAGGGCAGAAGGGAAGGAGAGGAGTGAGGAAAACTGATATTGTTGTGGTAATATTATTATAAGAATGTTTTCCTAATATAATCCAGTCCTGGAATCTATATCAGAAGCTATGTTTTAGTCAGGAATAATCCCATTCATTTACATGGAAAGAGGCAGCTGTCCACTAGGGGGCGTTTAACATCGTGCCACAATAACAAATCATAAAACTGAAGCGGCATCACAATTAGATGATGATATCACTAGACCTGTAGTTATGTTAACTTTAATAAAAAGTCCTGAATAACACAGACTGAACCTTTAAAGCAACAATCTGTTTCAACATGACTGTCAAGATGGACCCACTGCTGTCACTGACAGAATTTAGGACATGAGTGTGTTCATGATCCATTATTCACACACACACACACACACACACACACACACACACACACACACACACACACACACACACACACACACACACACACACACACACACACACACACACACACACACACACACACACACACACACACACACACACACACACACACCAACCCTTGCATCCTGTCCATCTCTCAGTGCCACAGAAACAGGGCTGTTGCCAGGATACAGAGGCTGTGCGTCTGTTTCCTGTCAGATCAGTCAGAGGAAGAGAAGTCAAACTTTCTGATCAGGCTGTCACCGTCCTGTCGCTCTGTGGCCTGTCGCATCGCGTCTTTGGGTCGGAGTGTTTCTCGTCCGCCTTAACGTTGATGCACCTCCCTCCACCTCGCATTAGTGAAATGCCAAACACATTAATTAGCATTTATATATTGTGAAACATAATTATGTTGACATTTGTCCCATAATTCAACAGTGATTTAACTATTTGTTGGCTGCAAACACTTATGTGAATGTTTTCACTGCTTCCTGATAGGAAAGTGATTTTAAAAAATGGTTATTTTTTCCCCTCCATCTAGCATATGACATGCAGACGGATGTTATAGCTGTTTTAACGTGATGAAATATAAAATAACCCCAGATTTTAGCAGAAACAATTACTCAGAACCCTTTTAAGAAAGAATTTCTATCGCTTCTCGTCTCTAAGCGTCCACATTTAAATTACGATGATTATTTTGGAGCTTTGTTGGAAGGATCTGACCTGCCCTGAGAGATGATGATGGAAAGCCAGAGGAAGATCTGAGGGGGAAAAAGTTTTTAAAAAGTCAGAATCTGTGAAAATGATATGAGAACATTCAGTCTGGGAAGGAAACTAAAATACATGCACCTATTCATACAGGACATACAGGATTTATACAGAATCAAGAAGCTGTCTCTGCAGTGGTCAGAAGAAAAACATGCTCCTTGTTGAATTCTTTCTAATATGAAGTGACTGCAGCACCAAAACGTTTGATCACTTCATTTGTAGTTTGTTTTTGTTTTATTTTAAGAAGCTGTTGCTTTGTTTTTCTACACAAGTTTGAAAGAAAAATTCCAGATATTTAATTTAGAAGAACTTTATGACGGATCAGTCACACTCTTGTTAGGGACAAGGAACTCCAGAGTTACGGAGCCGTCCTTTGTGCTGGATCGATGGGGGGCTATACTGAAATCTGCTCTGCAAACTGTTTTTAGGCATTCCTCCAAACTACAAGGATAATTTGGGCCACTTTAAAAGGTTTTTGCCTTTGAAAGGAATTCGTGAAGCGACATGATCAAAATGTCTCAAGATTCCAAAGAATGGGCTCGGTTTGAGTAGAAAAACTAGTTTCCTCCTGCGGAGCCAAACAAAGCTCGCTGCCCTAACCTCAGCGTCACCGTGACTCATAGATCAGTGTGGTTCACTCCACTTATAGGAGAGCTGCTAATCTGCTACACCCACATAACCCCCATCCTTTTTAGATCTCGGTGTGAAGCAGGCAGCGACACAGAAGGCAAAATTAGGATCTGCAGCACAAACGCAGGAACAGTCATTTACATAATAGCTGTATCCATCAGAACGCCTGGCTGAAAGGAAGAGTGATGATTAATTCCTCCCTTAAGGTCTTGATTTCTTTCTTTTTCTTTTTTCTTTTTGACTGACGCTCTCAAAAACGCACGCACACACACACACATACACACACACACACATACACACCTTATACCCTATTATGCAAAAGAAAATGTCATAATGACATCCATCATTCCACCACCCATTTCATATATTTCTCCTATTTCGCTCCACTCAATCCTGTTCCCAAGGTGACGGTGATTTTTACATCCCTCGGCTGTTTCTACGGTTACTGAGAGATGGCTAACTGCAACAGGTGCCTCTTTTCTCTCACATCTGCCCCGCGTTTCCTCCGCACTTTCTACTGGTATCATTATCTCCTGAGCGGAAAAAAAAAAGTTTCTTTGTTTGTGTTTAAGGTGGACATTTTAGCTCGGTGAAGTGGATTTGAGCGGTTTGCAGAAAACTTTGAAAGCACGTTGGTGCCAAACCATCAAAAATAAAACAGAACAAAAAGCTTTTCATGCTTCAATGTTACCATATAATGTGATCTTGATTTGTTTTTTTGAACTGTGTGTTAACATCTTATACAAAATTGTAGCGTTTAGAAATAACTTAGTTATTTTAACTACACCCTCTTCAGATAAATAAAGCTTATTTCTGGTTTATAATGAAAAGTGATAAACTGTCATTTAACCCTGATAATAGCTAATATTTATTGAAGGTATCTTTAAGTTCTTTGAAAGAGTACAGTGAATTGAAATACCTTATTAATAACGTGAACTGAGACCAGATAAGATTGAACAACCATTTAATTTGAAAAACCTAAGAACACAGACAGATAAGACAGTTTGAAAGTTTGATGTAAACACAATTAATATTCTTAAACATGTTGAGGATGTTAAAGATAGGTTAATTGTGAGTTTTAACGGACCGTAGCATACGTTTTAATGACTAGGGAAGTTAGTTAATTTAGTTAACCTAGTTGGGACTTTAAGAGTCATTTAGGGCTAATTTGAGTTTGGAATGGGATTTAGTTTTGGCTTAATTTAGAGTGGAAGAATTAAGCTTTATCAAAGCAAACCTCTCGATCAGAAAGGGGTTTCTTACTGAGTTGCAGGTCTCGTGGGTCCAGCAGGGTGAGGGGCCTCTGGCAGAGGTGGAGCAGGTCCCCGGATGAAGGCCCAGTTCCCAGAGGAGGCAGTTTAGCTGGTTCACCTGGGAATCGTCTGATGGCCCTGAGATCCGTGCGACAGCAAGGGAGGTCACCCTCGGCATGGTGAAGTCATTCCTGATCAGTTCCCGTAGTGAGGGAGAACTGAGAGGCCTTGTTCAAAGCTGATGAAGGTTCAGCTAAGACTCGACTACATTCAGGCACAGACTGAAGCATAGACTCTATGAGGACTGTAGCAAAAGACTGACAAGACTAGACTGTACCGGAACTGAATATTAGTTTTGAGACAAGTTATCTTAAATTCAACCAATCAGAAAATATTAAGTGAACTAATCAAAACTGAGTTAGTGGAGTTGTGGGTGGTTCTGATTGGACAAGGGAACCGTGAGGGAGTTACCAACTCACATATGACTTCCGCCCGTTAAACACTTACATTATAAATGTAGAAAATAGCAAAGAAGCATTATAACACTTTGAGTGTGTGAGAGGGCAAATGCCCTTGAGCAGGAACACTACAGGCAAATGTTCTGTAAACAAGAGATTACAGTTGGAACACCAGTCTGTGGTGTTACAGAAGAGACTTCTTTACAGAGAGTGTTTTATTAGACCAGCTAGTGTCCAGTTAAGGTCATCTGGGAGATGGACACCTGAAAGTGGACAGTAGGACACCTGTAGGGATCTTGATTCAAGTTAAAACATAATCCAAGAGTGATTGTATTCCAAGTTATTGGGAAAAAGATGGATTATTGTTGTGATGGTCAACAGAGGTCAAAGGTCAGAGGATGTAGCCTATTTGGTGAGGCTACAAAATACAATGCATGTTGTGGTAATAAATGTTTTTGCATGTATTTTGTGAAAATATTAACATTTTTATTATGACATGAAAACTTTAATGCGAGAACATAAAAGTTTAAAGCCATTAAAGAAAAACATGGTTTACATTTTAACATGAGTGGATACAATAATTATATTTTCTTCATGGTGAGTCGCTTTATTATTTAAATCATACCTATTTCTACAAAATGTTAACCCAGCAAATGAGAATAAAGTACCGACTGATACATGTGAAGGGAACTGTGGTGTGAATTTACCTGTTCATAATGTTCATGTTTGGTGTAGTTTTGGAGTTTGATACTTTGGTTAAAGCCTCACTGAGCTGCCACTGTGGGTGACAGACTGTGAACAGTATAAATGAAGGAGTGTCCAAAATGTTTGCAAAGGTTCTCTATTTCTTCCTGTGAGTCAGAGGGTCTTATTCTGAAAGCCCGAACATGTTGCAAAACAAACTTTCTCTCTAAGTATTCTGAGAGTCATAGAAGAATCCTCCTGATTTGGTCTGAAATGAGTGAGAAATGTGAGGAAAATTTTGGAAACTAAGCTTAAAAACAGCTGATTGGTGTCAAAAAAGGATGCTGGTGCAAAACAAATTTGCACATTTGCATGAATGTCTCGATTTATTTTCTGTGTCAACAAAAGGCTCATAAGCAACAATTTAGAGATTACAACATAAAAATTGCATATTTTCTCATAATGTTGTCCCAGCTCAGAGAGATGTTGACTTCACTTCTTTGAAGGCAGCTCAATAATTCACATTATAGTTTGAACTTTGCTTCTGCTTCACCTCCAACCAACCCCCCCAAAGAAAAAAAGAATGTTCCGCTAATGTTACGAGAAAATACTTAAGCTAAAAGCAAATATTCAGAGATCCTAAGTCTGCTCTGAGGGGGAATATTAAACCCAACTGCAACAGCAGCTGCTGCTGAAGCTACAAGAGCTCATTTTGCTTTGCAAGAGTGTAAAAATCACTCAACAGGTTGTTTTATTCATTAGAAATTAGATCATTTGTTTTTCTTGGATTAAGTAAAACATCCTCTATTGTCAACTGCAACAAAAATCCCATCCCTCACATTTCTTTGTCGTCTCTGTTTCGGTTTCTGTGTGTGTGTGTGTGTGTGTGTGTGTGTGTGTGTGTGTGTGTGTGTGTGTGTGTGTGTATGTGCGTGTGTGTGTATAAATACTGTGGCTGAACTTTGCAGAAATTCTTGTGTATTGTCCATGACATTGTTTCAGATTCCCCAAAACAGCCCTGGTTTCTCTCTCCTCTGCACCGTTCTCTCTCTCTCTCTCTTTTCATTCATTCAAATGAAGCTAAATGAACGCCTCCCATCTGAGTTTGCACACACTCAAATGTAGTATCTTTAATTAGGATCATCGTATAATCTTCAGCTGCTAATTCAAACAGCTCTGGACAGTTTGCTCTTCTCTTCCCACTTTCCTCGTGAAAACGACAGATCTTTATGTCTTTTGTAGAAAATTCTTTGACGCATGCGTAAAGTGTTAGATGTATCCTCCTTAAGGCCTCCCTCACTAAGATGGATAAAAAGTGGTTTTATTGTATTCTTCTGTGTTCTGTCAGATGTGCTGATCGTATTTAAACGGCTGACGTTCTCCTCGTTGCGGGGTGGAGTTCGTGTCTGCTGCTGCTGGATCTTCACACCTACATCCTCTTGTTTGTGCTAATCTTGTCTCCACAATTCACTGGAAGCTGCAGTTTTACTGCGATCCATGTCAGCGTGCATCATCACCTAAAAACTGTGTTCAGAGGGATATTAAAGGTCTGACAAAATAATCACCTTGTAATTTTCCACAAAACTCGGGCTCACACTTTCTCAACCTGCTCATTTATCACACAAGTTCACTAACATTGATGCTTTTACTTTAGTAACTAACTTTTTTTTAAAATCATTTTTGTGATCTGAATCAACTTTCAAATAAATGTGCTTTAAACCAGAATTAGTCAGAAACTTCATAAACCTCCAAATCAGACAATGAGACTTGTAATACTGAGAAAAACAAAGCTGAGTTACTAATGGTTGCAATATATTTATTTATAGGAACATTTATGTGCATTCCATTAATAAGAATGAGAAGTTCTGTGAATAATGGTAGTTTAGTGAAGCAGCATCTCTTTCATTTCATCCTGCAGGAAGAAAAAAAGAAAAAGAAAGAAGAGGTGCTGTTGTTGCATCTCAGTGGAGCCGGGCCAAGAACCTGCACAGGAAGTTCTTCCTGCCAGGGATTCTTTTTCTGGGCCAACTACAGAGAAAAGATGTTGTACCTTATGTACAAGAAGCTACCCAGGGAAAGGACAGAGACAGATGGCGAGATGTCTCTCATATGATTGTATTCAAATCCCAAAATCGAGCAGACTTTGAGAAGTTCAGGATGTACTTTTTCTGGCCTGAAAAAAAGATCTAGTTCAGGTATCGGCAAGCTAACAGGATCTGGGAGATTCAGACGGTGTAATCTCTGACCAGGATTACAACCCGAACCAGGTTCTTTGAACAGCTAAAGGTAAAGTAACTAAGCGAAACACTGGAAGAGTTATCAGTTTTGCAGGTTTTCTCAAAAAGTCTGATATCAAAAGGAACAATCAGGATGTGTCACGTTGAACTTCATGAGAGGAGCCGATTCTAAAAAGCTCCCAAAATGTTTCTGAATAAATGAAACCTTGACTAGTTTATTGTACTAGAAAATAAAGATGGCTGAACGTCATCACTGGGAGAAATAAAAACTTCAACCTTGTATGTTTTATAACCAGGATTATTCTCTGTATAAGTCGTGACTTTCGATAGAGAATTTCATGATAAGTCCTCCAACGAGGACGATACTGAGAAAGACTGAAAGATGTGTTATGCTTTAATCAGAAAAATCATGCATTTATTCAATTCCTCTCTTCGACTAAGAAGAAAGAGTTTGGGCTCATTTGTGTAAAACGTTACGTTTTTTTAGTTGTAAAGATATAAAGAGTTTACTTTGTAAATTTATTACAAAACCTCAGAGCTTTCCCAACACAGACGGCAGTATAAAGTTTAGAAGTTTTTTATTTAAAAGTTCATTTAATGCCTTCTGTGAAGTTCAAGACCCCCCAAAAGCAGTTAAATGAACCTCAGCTAAAGCTGATAATCTGTCTCTCTTCTTTCCTCAACAGCTGCATCTCAGCACGAAAAGACGAGCGTTCCTGTTGGGATGCGGAGTGAGACAGGGACAGATAACCCAGAATAGAAAGATAAAAAGAAAGAAAGGAGGGGAAAAAAGAAGTGGAAATATCTGGAGTGAATGAAGAGATTGGCAGGTAGAAAAAGGTCAATAACATAAAGACAATTGGCTCAGCGTTGTCTGAAAAGCATGAAAGATTTAATTTCCTGGTCAAACATGCAGAGGCGTTTAGAGGCAGAGGGCACAATGCCTCCAATATTGTTTTTTTCAGCCTCAATAACCAAAACAAATACACATCATCCCTCTAGACTCTCTGTGCGGGTCTCATCTACTCAGAGCAAAGCACACAAATGCTGTTAATACATACCGCACCTCTCACACACACACACACACACACACACACACACACACACACGCATGCACACACACAAGGACATCAAGGCTCTGCATCACTTGCCCCTTTTTTTCTAGTGCAAACTGACAATTTGGCTCCATCATTTCCATGGAAACGAAGAGCAGGACTGCCTGTGGAGGCATGTCGACGTGTCTAAATATACACACATACAATCGAGCTCCCATCGCTTCAGAGGACATTCTATTGACTTCCTTTAATTTCCTGCAGACCAGCCATTACCATAACCTTTATATTACTAACTTTAACCTTTAAATCCTAAAAATAACCCGCCTCCACCCTTTAATGCATTGATTTATGCTAGAAAAGCTTGGTGTTAGTTCAGAGAAGGACAGAGAGTCCTCACGATGTGAACGCAGGTCCCAGAACTGCACACATGTCTGTGTTTTCTTGGGTTCTAATAAAAAAAAGGTCATTTTCTCCTTTTAAAAGAAGTCAATTTTGAAAGTTTTCCTGCAGCTTGTCAGTCAATCCTGTCGAAGCTAAACGCAAACCTGTTTTGTTATGTTTATTTTAGGCTGCAGTGAAATGAGAAGCTGATGTTTAAACTCAGAGATACGATGCAGAAAGATGCAGGAGGATACAGAGGGAATAAAAAAGAGACGATAAGACATCTACCATAACAATCCTATTTGTTCTCCGCTTTCGTCCTCCTCTAGTCCTCTGCACATAACCCTGACCTTCCTCTTTCCATCAGTCTTTGACTTTCATTTTGATTACATAAATTAAAAAGTCAATTTGATCCCCAAGGAAACGACATAACCTCCTCTCACATGTCATTCCTTCACTCCCCTTCTCCTCCTACCAATAATGAATACCAATAAGGAAGACATGTCAATAGGCTCCTGATAAGCCTGCTTATAAGGCCGTTTTTTAAAATAAATATGCAGTTAATTTGAATGTGAATAAGAACGATGAGAAAGTGATGAGTCCTACTGATGAGTGAGAGGTTAAAAACGCACTCCGTATCGCAGAAAAACGACTGCCTAAAAGGCATTTTCATTCTATCCTCCGTTCAACCTCCAGTGTATCAAATGTGTATTAAATGACTCAACTTCCTGCTTTGCTTGGAGCTTGAAAAAGACTTGAGAGCTTCTCGGTTGTTGGTATAAGAACAGATAATTAGATAAAAGAGCTCTAAACTGACCACTATTCTCTTATCAGTAGAGCATGAACACACGAGAGAAAGGTAAAATATTAAACCTGTATAAACAACAAACTGATGAGGAAGTTCAGCTTCCTTTCAGCCACATAATGAGTTTTTTGTTCTGATTTGGTTCTATGAAGCTTTTCAATGTTGGGAGAAAAGAGACGATTGAAATTAAAATGAAAGAGTCATTAGTTATGTTCTTGTGTGTGTGTGTGTGTGTGTGTGTGTGTGTGCGTGTGTGTGTGTGTGTGCGACAGG
This sequence comes from Callopanchax toddi, assembly GCA_006937965.1. Taxonomy (NCBI): domain Eukaryota; kingdom Metazoa; phylum Chordata; class Actinopteri; order Cyprinodontiformes; family Nothobranchiidae; genus Callopanchax; species Callopanchax toddi. Next base: position 1,173,614 of record SSNR01000056.1, on the reverse strand, counting down.
CGGCAGCTGTGGCGTCTGTTAGTGCTGCCTGTGATTAAATCATAAATAATTAAAGCATTAAAAAGAGACACGGAGAGCAAAGGAGAAACTGAAAAATGGAGGAGAGGAAAGACGAGGGTAAGTGAAATCATGTTCTCTGGAGGCTTCAATTGATTGTTGCAAAAAGCCGTGAGCAAATGCATTTGTACGGTCGGTCCAGCTAAGGTGCATTCCATGTCACCTAATTTGTTTCACTCCTCCTTTCAGCCCATTACTTGTTTTGTCCCTCGTTTACGCTTTCCGCAGCATGCAAGGCTTTCCACTCGCCTCCCATAAAAATGGTCTAGAGAAGAAATTCTGAAACTAATTGTCTCCATCCCTTCATTTACCATCCAGTCCATACTGGTGTTTTGTTCAATCCGATGTCTCCGATGTGCAAAAGTTGTCTTTTTACTTTGGTTTCTTTCCTGCAGAAGTTGGTAGGATGGTCGGTCCTGATTAACAGTAAAACTGTCTGTCAGACGAGTTACATTTTTAATCGTACACCAGATAAATATTAGCTGGTTTTATCACGTTGTTGTGTCAGAAGTAGTAAGGAAGAAACAGCTAAAAATTGCCCAGCTGATCATGACAGGAAACTTCATATAATGAGGCAAAGTACTTCTACACTTTTTTAACTTCATCAGTAAACACAAAGACAAGAACCTTGTCAGAAGGCTGCATCAGAAGAGAGTGAATCCTGCTTATTTCATTATCATTACACTATTGTACCTATTTTATTTAACAAATTGTATTTTTCCACTACAACTCGTCTTGAAACATCCGTTTAAAACATTTAATTTAAAGCATACTTTTCTACCTCCACTATGATGTTTAAACCCTAAAACAGGTTTTAAAAGGGGTGATTCAGACTTTTAATGAGTATTTTATCTGCAGAAAGTCCGTTTCGGATGGTGAATTTGCTCCTAAATTGACTGTTTTCTGAGCAGACGTTAGCTGGACTATGCATGAGTTTCTCCCTGATTCTCTGCATGACGATTGTTCTGACTGATACTTCAGGTAAAACACGGACCATTCTGAAGCCCTGCTAACACCCAAAGATCCAAACTACCTCTTTAAAAAAGCAAACAGAAAACAACTTATCTTGGTCCTCATTTAGCACTTTGACTTTCTGCAACTTTCACCTCCAGGATGAAGAAGAAACAACTTCAACTTGTGTTGTTATGTGTAAATATTCAGTACTTATTAATAGGTATTTTTCATACTATGGGAGGAAACCTACATGCAGAAAGCCAGGAATGTAATGTTGAAATTTCCTGCAGAGGATAAAAAAAAAGTTCACATCAAGTTCAAAGTTGCACAGATTTGTTTTACAGCATAAGTTGGAAATAAAATTGAAATTTTCTTGCAAAAGATTTTGTGCAAAACTGCACTTAGCTTTTTTTTCTTACATGCTTCTGTTGAATCTGCAAAAATGTGAAACTCTAATAAAAAAGTACAGTTAATTCATGTAATAAAGGTCAGCCATGCTGTATGTTTAGGTGTTCTGTCACACACTGACCTTCCTGCGTAGCTGATAGTGTGCAGAATCCAAATCATTATAGCCTGATGAGCTAAAGTCAGCTTAAATATGAACAGTTTGTCTTTCTTCTTCGGGAATATTTAAACTATAAAGAATCTCTGGAGAATGTAACAAGTTAACAAGTTAAAAGGCTGCAAAAACACAAATGGTCACAAGAAACAAAAACTAATTTCATAATGTGGAATATTTACATTTTTCTTTATAAGTGGAGTACAAAGACACTGGTTATAATCCTGACAAAGCTTCCTTATAAACACAAAAGCCTCGTGTCACTATGAGATCTGAGTTATCGTTTCTGGACGGAGGCAGACAAACGTATCGCAGGCAGAGCGCTTCCTCTCTGTGTCGGTGATGGGGGCTGGAGATACCGGAGAGGGTAATCAAGACCCAGCAGCTCAGACACGAGCGGTCACCGGGGAAACTGATTCAATCTCACATACCGACGTTACGAGCCGCTCCCCGAGGAGAAACAACTGATTCCTGCAACTTAAGACCAGAAACAAGGAGCCTTCAAACAAACAAGTGAGGAGGAAACTACAGGTTTAAGAAATGATTTAAAATCAAATATGGGATCAAAACTCACCATTTCAATTAACAATTTCTTCAGATTTCTATTGAGTAAGTTCTTGAACATTTCCTGTAATTTAAAGAAAACCTACTTACAGAGCAACATGTTGAGCATGAATAAAATCTGAAGCGACTCTCCTGTGTTCTCCCAGCCTGCAGAGCATTAAATCAATCTTTTAAGCACTGAGAACATGAATTATGAGCCATCTTCTCTGCACTTATTGACGTAAAATGTTATTTTTGAAAACTAATCACATTCGTAAAAACTATGAATATAAAGTATCTCCAGCGTAATTTGCAGATGGATTAGCTTTACCCGTTATACAACACGCATCTTGGTCTTAAAAGGTTAAATTAAACTCTATTTGCATCTCAGTATATATTAGAAAGGAGACATGAATGATGTTTAAATTAAAAACGTCTCTATCCTTTGAGGACCTGGATCGACACAAGTGTGTTTTGACTTTTATGCAGTGTTAAAAAAGAAACAATTATATTTTTAACATATTGATAAACAGGTTTATACTTTCAAATTCATTTTTTTCCTTTAGTTCTTTAAAGCTGACAACAGAAAAGCCACATGTTTTTTTAGGGAAGCCTTAAGTCATAAAAGACTGAAAAAATCGTGTTTCTGAGATTTCTGAAATATTAAAGGTTTATATTTGGTTTTTTAAGAATGTTTTTCTTGGATTATGTGCGTGATGTTGAGCTGTTTGTGCACATAAAATAACTGCAACATCGCCTAGGGAGTTTAATCCCTGGAGTCACAGCTCCTGAACCGTCTCCTCTCTAGTCCAGACTCAACCGTCACCATTAAATACATTTGTGTCTTAACTAGTCTGGTGTAAAACTTTAAATAAATGCTGAAGCATTTGTATAGGAGAAGAACAACAAAGAAGCTCAAATGTTGATTTTTTTTATTGCCTGCTGCCAAAAGACGCACGTGTCTCCGGCCCTCCAGACTTATACAAACTTTCTGTTTTTTTCTTACGTGTTTGTGCACGTTGGTCCCTACACAGTAGCATTTAAACGTATAATGAAAGCTGGTTTGGGCCACATGGGGGTCAATGTCATTAACCACTAGACTACGGTGCCTGTTGGGAAAGCACTGAGGTTATAATGGTTATAACTTTTTTTTTTCAGCTTTACGAGGTTGACACATTGAGAATAAGACTGAGTTTTTTTCATTGTCACAATAGCTATACTATGTTAGAACGTTGTTAAGAGGCATGAAAAAAAGGTTGAAGCTAATTTGTTTTCCAAATTTGCTAAAGCAGCTTTAAGGGACTGTATGGATGAGGTGTATAAGTGAATAACTTATCAAGTCAATCCAGTTCAAAACAGCCACCACAGCCAAATGATCCTAGCAAACAGAAAAGGCTCAAATCTGGTGCAGTTAGACAGGAGTGTCACAACACCTGTTGACAGGCTGGGCTAAATTTGATGATGTATGATAATGTCATGCTCACCAAAATGGCTACAACTTCATTAGTTCTTAACATAAGTTGATCTTAGTTTAAATGAACAAGCAACAATCGTACCTTTAAGAAATATTAATCCTTTAATATGTTGATATGTTAACAGGCTCCCAAAATACAAAAACTGTAAATTGTAATAGTACTTTTTTGCTCTCTAGCATGCATTAAAAAATAATTTAAAAAAAGTTTTCAAAGTTTTATTTAAGTTACTGTCGTCAAATATCCTTACATTAATTCAGTCGCTGCCTTTTTTCATCCAATCCAAACATCCCTCACAGCATCCCTTTCTCTTTTCATCCCCTTTCCCTCACACCTGCCATCTGTCTGTCCTTCCCTCGCTCTCCCTCTCCCACAGAAAAAGGAGCTGACAGAAAGTGGAAACACGGTGGGCCTGCTGACCCTCCCCTCTGCAGACTGGAATCAACCACTTCTACTAAAGACCTCATTAGACCTGGCAGCAGAAATGCCCACAGAGACACACACAGTTATGCACATGCAGCATCCATACACTTATGCTAAATAACATGCACACACACACACACAAGCACAGATCTTTATTCTTTATTCAGAGGTCCTAAAACTAGTCGAGCGTATACTCATATGAGGAAAGTGAGCATCTATTTGGATGGCCTCAGTTTGGACATTTTGTCACCCTGTTTATTTGTCTGTTTATGAGAAAAGTGTGCATGTCTGTGTGTGTGTTTATAACCTCTGTGCATCACCAGAAAATACCTTCACACCCTCGACCCAACAGATGCTGCAACGGCGGCGGCGGCGGCTCTCGCTCTGTCACTCCTGGCCTCCAGCCCACTCAAAGACAAACACAAAATACTGTACCATCACACTGCCTCACACAACGAGACACACACACACGCCTGCATGCACACACCTTATTTGCTCTCACAAGTCCTACAGCTACAACCATTGGGACAGACAAGGGATTGAGGAGACAAATGAGAAAAAGAAAAGGATGAAATTAAGTTTTATTGGGAGCAGATGCCTTTACTGATTTTTAATCGAGGTTCCTCTTTATTGATCTTTTTCTTTCATTATCTACTCCCTTTATTCTCTCTCTCTCTCTCTCTCTCTTCCTTGCTGTCTGTCTGAGTTCTGGTGTCAAATCTCTCATCCATATTCAGCACCGAGGCCATCTGTGTGTCTCCAATATGCATGGACCAGCCTGTAGGAGACACGCTGCCAAGCTCACAGCCAGCCAGATTTAACAAACAATACCGGAGTCATCCTGAGTTAAAGTGCAGCTCGTTTACTTCTGTCTATGCATTCTGCAGCGTGTGTCACTTTGAGTCACTCGTATTATGTCGCTGCTGTCAAACACGTTGTGAAACAGGAGCTGAGAAGTGCCATGTGACTTCCTGTTGGCAACTTGTGTCCCAGAGAGAGGTTTTTTTAATCTTATGACATCATCCTGCAGCATCATTAAATCAAAGATAATTTTTAAAATGAATTTATCAGACGAAAGGCGGGTGGATCTTTAGTAGTGGCGCTCTGACACTCCCAGTGATTCTGATTGTGTGCACACTTAATGAGTGACCTCAAAGGGCGTAACAGCTGGCGTTAACTCACCCACGGTAGCAACGTGACGCAATAGTCTCACTCTGTTCGGAGGAGTCGCACAATAAAAGGCACGTCCTGCAACTAGAAGCATCGCGCAGATGCCTGAGTGCAGGATCTCAGGGGATTATGTGAGCCATTAAAAAAACAACAACAAAAACAAACACAAAAAAGAAAATCCTCGCACTCCAAATGTCTTTCCATCCCATCTAAATATTGTTGTATTTTCACTTCTAACTCTGGAGAGAAAAAAAAGAAAAAACTCCCCTTCCTCCTAACTTTTCTTCTGTCCATCTCTCTCTCTCTGCTTCTTTTCTGTGTCTCTCAGCCAGTTCAGCACGTTCTCACTCTTCTTGTTATGAAGCCAATTAGTATAACTGAAATAGTTTCCATGGCGACCGAGGTGCTAATAATAACAGACACCCCCACAGCAAGGGCTGGTGAAGAACACACACACACACACACACATATCGCCCACACATGTATGCATGCACACACACATATGCACAAATGCATTGTATGAACAGAAACACGCTGACAAAGACAAGCCTTTTCAAAAATTGGATATTTTTAACAGGTTTGTGCATCTTCAGTATGAATAAATACAATTTATTAAGAAATAAGAGCTTCAGTGTGTGTGTGTGTGTGTGTGTGTGTGTGTGTGTGTGTGTGTGTGTGTGTGTGTGTGTGTGTGTGCGTGCGTGCGTGCGTGCGAAGGTGGTTCAGTGGTTTGATTTTTGCTTATATGTTGATGTTTGCCACTGCTTTAGACTTTTAATATTTAGAATGTAGATGATAATTAATTCATGAAATAACATTATTTGTAAAGCTGAGATATTTTCCACCAGACACCCCCCAGGCATGATTACCACCAGACCTGTAGAATTAAGAATTCACTTCACTAGATCCTGTCTGACTACATGAAGTAGGCTAAAAGATCTCAAAAAGCAACACAGCATGCCCTGCTCTAATGAAAGAGCATCCAGAACATCTGAAGCACTCAGCATTTATTCTGTTAAGGTGAAGGTCAGAGGTCATAATACAAATCTAAGATAGAAAAAACATCATAGGAGGTGGTGAAGGTTCTCAGTCCTCCAGGTCATGGTAATCCAAAAAGTGTTTTCAATAAAAGCAAGTGGACTTCTTTGGTTCTTTGACATCTCAGGGTGTAGGAGGGTGGGTGAATCACAGACAGATGAAGATAACCACAGTTTATAAGCTTCACTCTCCCTCGCTACAGTTAAAATTGACAAAGCTCCTCGGATGAGAAGCGAAACGTCTTCGAAGAACCGAAGATGTCCAGTTGCCTTTATTTAAAACTCTTTTTGGGACATCATAGGAGAGTTCCAAAACCTCTGCAGACCAAAAAGCCTCCCTTGAATTTGTCAAAAAACACCTTGATGGTCCCTAAGACTTCTGGGAAAATATTCTGTAACCTGATGAGACAAAAGTGGAACTTCCTGGAAGGTGTGTGTCTCGTTCCATCTGGAGTCAAACTATTTCAGAAAAACCTCATCATACAGTAGCCAGACGTGGTGGTCTGGAGCTGTATGCTGCTTCAGAACCATGAATTCTATGGTCTACCAGAAAATCTTGAGAAAAGTGTCTGACCTTTGACCTTAAACAGGCTGTTCATGTAGGAAAACCCTCCAAGATGTGGCAGAATTAAAACAATTCTGTAAAGAAGAGTGGGACAAAATCCCTCCACAGCAGCAAGAAAGACCCATTAGTTATCACAAACACTCTGTAAGGGTTGTTAAATTGTTACTTTTCCACACAGGTCAGGTTGGTTTGGATAGTATTTTTCAAATAAATAAAATCACAATTTAAATACTGCATTTACTCAGGTTATCTTTGCAAACTAGCCTTCATTTAGTGACCTTCATTATTCAGTCAGCATTAATTAGTTTTAGTTATTAAATAAAGCTTTGTGCGTTATTTAAAGTTGTCTAGATGATTACTTTGATTTAACAAAACATTATCAGACCTGTGCACACACCTCCTCTTCGTGAAAGAACTTTTTTTTTTTTTTTACTGTCAGCATAGAGGTTTTTTTAGCTTGTCCCAAGGGAGCTCAAAAAGTGAACCTTTCTGTCATTTCAAAGGTAAAAAAACAAACATTTTTTTCATTGCCCACTTCTCTATTAAACTTTCTGTTTAACCAAGCTTGAAAAAAGACACCAGTGTGGATGTTAATGAGGATTTAATGTGAGCTACGTCTGTTTTATCGAGGCTGACGGAGCGTCTCATTTGTAAAACCTCACTTCTTTGATAGAACTCTTCAGCGGGGGCCCCACAGAGACCCTCTCCTCTCTGGCGCTATTTCCAGTGACAAGATCTTTAAGACTTTAAAAGATATCGATCTGTAGAAGTGGCAGAGGCCCGACAGCCTGAAGAATCAATCGTTCACAGACAGCAGCCAATTATTGCTGAGTGAACTGCTGATATTTGAAAGCAAAGTTTTCAAATGAATTCAGCTGCCTCTATGTACTCATGGGTTTTTTCTGATTTAATATCAATCCCACGCTTTTCATTTTTAGCAAGATTCTCACATTAAAAATAGAATTTATTACCCTCAGGCTGATCATTTGTGCCTAGATATAAGGTCATGTGTTATTTTATTATTTGATCATAAGACAAGTTTTACAATCCTTACAGACTGCTGGTCAAATGCACTAATCTGGATTTGGTTTTGAGAGTGATCACAGAACAGAAATGTGCATTACTTCATGTTTTAGTTCAGGTGATGTTTTGCAAACAATCAAACAAAACTGTAAGATATTCAGAGGTCAAACAGCAGCAGGTGTCAAACCCATGTGGTTAATTATTTTGCATCTCATGAATCATAAATTTTAAATGGAAACAAAGACAGAAAAGCAAATCCAATTACCACCATTGTGTTGGCTAAAATTCCTCTATTCCTCACTCAAAACATATAAGCTAATTGTCCACAGGTAATCAACAACATTGTTCCCCAGCATCCTGACAGAAGAGGCTCCCTGCTCGGCTCTCCTCCTGCTTTATGAAACAATCCCAGCCCACAACATGACATAATGGGCTGAGAGCGCGTTCAGCCGTCCGTCTGAATAATTGATCGATCATGAGTTTGAATAAAAAGCTGGTTAATCAAAACAGAGCTGCTCTTGTTTCTACTTTCACATTTCAGCTGCAGACAGAGCAGCTAAAAATCAATTAGTGTGACTGAAACAGTTTCCATGGCAACATAGGTGCTAATAATATTCATATTGTGGACAGTAATCAATAATGTTTTGATGGACAGTCTCTTTATTGCGATCCAGGAGGGTTCAGACATCCACGTCTTTGATAACGTTCAATGGATGTCAGTGAGACACTACTGTAAAAACATATCCAAAATACAACAAGAAACACCACAAAGAAAGACATCTTTGTCTTATTTCACTTTGGGTAGTTTGTAGACTAAAGAATAAGAACTGAACCACTTTTATCAGTGACGTTTATGGATTTGTGCACGAGATGTTGATTTGTGATCATTAAAACTTAGTTCTTGCTAAAGTTTTTACATAAAAGAGTCAAAAGGCTAACTGAGACAATAACAGAAATCTGAGTAATGGGGCTGTAGACCACACATGTTTTTGGTATTAATAATATTCTCATTAGGTACTTTGCTCTGTACATGTTTTCAGGCGGTTTCCTACCAAAATTCTGTTTTTGTTTTCCTGTTTTTGCCAGTAAGAACTCAAGATTTCATGATCTGAAAAATAAATACAGTAAAAACTGAAATGGTTCACCTTTTTTTTTTTTTACCAGGAAAGTCCCATTGAGATTCAGAATCTATTTTTCAAGGGAGTTCTAGATTCTAACCTATCAGGCATGTTGTGATCTGTGGGGGTAACAGGAGGAAGCCCACACACACATGGGGAGAACATGCTAACTCCACGCAGAAAGGCCACAGCCGGGATTCAAACCTGTGACCTTCTTGCTGCGAGGCGACAGTGCTAACAACTGCGCCACCATGCAGCCTGAGGAATTTGAGGGGAAAAAACAAATAAAGCAGTTTTGTTTGGTAAGACCTAAATGTAGCTGATAAATATTTGCAATAACTAAAAATACCAGATCGAAACAAAACAATAATCTCAGAATAGGTCTGATTTTGAAATAATCTGGGAGACCACCTCCTTTCACCTTCAATTATCTTTATGATTTTTTTGCTCTCCAAAAAAAGGCAGTTTGACTTCATAACTAGTGACTTAAATGTTGTATGAGTTTTATCATTTTAGAAGAAGAAAAACAGATTCCCTATGTTCCCTCATCTTTCCATTCTTACTTTCATAAGAAGCTGTTTGTTGAAAACATTTGAAATCCAAAAGTTGTTTATTCAGCTGGGAATCTGTGAAAGATCAGCATGCAGACACCGAGGAGGCCAAAGTGGATAATAGAGAAAATAACAGAGGAAAGGTGCTATAAGCGATAGACAAACAGAAGGAAGGGGAAAAAGTGTTTGGATGGAAAGAAGGAACTGATAAAAGCAGAGGAAGGAATTGAGGTGAGAGGCCTGCAGTTTTTTATCGGGTCTCGATGCCGCGGATAGATGCCATCATCAACAGAGTGCCTTTAAATTGATTTGGTTTGAAGGTGCGGAGTCAGAGAGAAAGAGACAAAAGAGAGGTAGAGATGTGCTCTCTGGAGGGGTGAATGACGCACAGAGCGGAGTGGCAGTAACAAGGCAGCAAATAGACATCTCTATTAACTCCCATCAACTCCACTCATTCCTAAAGTCTACAAGGAGAAACAGGAGGGGGAAACACTCCTCTGGGCAAAGATCTGACTTTATGCTGCCTAAAACACACAAACAAACCAGCAGGGCTGGGCCAGTCAGACTGGGTCGGGTCAGACCAGAGGAGAAGTTGGGTCAGGGTCAGAGAAGGGCATCCCCTCTTAGTGTGTCAGCAGGGTTTTAAAAACACACTCTGGCTACATGAACATGTTACTTTAAAGTCTAAGTTTATTCTAAAAAACTCAAATGGTTTCTGCAGACATAAATGTGGATCAGGGTTGGTGAATGGTGCTGCCTGCTTGTTAGATCAACACATGATGCAGGTAACAGTGCTAAAGTCAGTAAACTGTGCTTATTATGTGGCTATGAGCTACTGCAATCCACTAATTCATTTAACTTTTTAAGATAAGCAAAAACAAAAGAAGCATTTTATTGCTTCTTATAAATTAAACTTCTTATCAGCAAAAAACATCTGCATAATAATTTGTTTTACCCCTTTACTATTTTTTTGCCAAAATATATGAAGCTGCATTAAAGCATCAGCAATAAACTCAAGTCCAGAGGTGATTTAAACACAGGGAAATTAAACGTTTTGACCTGGAGCTCAAACAGAAGTAGTAACATACTTATTTCAAGAAGACAACTCTCTGAATTTCATGTCAAATAAATCATTAATGTAGAACAAAATCCATAAAATTGAATATCAGAATAAGTTAAATTAAAAACTGAACATATGAATTCTACTGGGTGCAGATGAGGTTTTATCTGGCTTCTCATCAGCTTTCAACACCATCGATAACAGACCCTTAAAATATAAGCCTCGTGAGTTGTTGGGGATTTCAGGTGCCACTCTAGAGCATAATGCACTTTTCATTTTTCTTAGTAACAAAGCCCTTGAACATCTTCAGACTGTACAACGCGCCACAGCCAGGCGTGAAGCAACAGAACAGCAAATGTCCTGTTTTCTTCACTGGGTATCTCTTCGTTTTAGTTTTAAATCCTTGGCATTATTTTTCTTCCCCAAAAAATAGTTTTTTCTGTTATCATTTTTCTGAATTCAATATTTTATTATGGTATATACAATAAATTATTGAGATAAAAAGGAAAAAAGTGGGATGTAAAAAGCAATATCTGGAAAAAAAAACAATAAAAATTGATTTTATAGGGCTCTAGATTAAACATAAGAACAGTGTTATTATAAAATATATCAAAATGTGGTTTTAAATGAGCCCGCTTATTAGTAAAGTAAGTTTGAACAAAAGTAACAATTTAGATAGAAACCAACAGATTTTCTGCATCAATGTAGTCTTACACTTTACTGAAAAGTCGTCTTTTGAGCTGCACTCAGACTAGCCATTAGCTTATCAATCCTGCAGAACACAAGCTTTATTTCTCCATTATTTATTATTTATGGTTATTATTTTATTTTTACAAGAACTCAATCAAAAATAACCCAATAAATCTCTTTAAGTCCCATTCTGGAACCCATCTGTGTGCTCAGGAATGTTTTTAAAGTTAGGAATGTACGAGTTTTAGAGTTTATTAAGAAAGAAAAAAACTAGAAAGTAAATAAATGACACAACACTGATGCAGACACACAAAGAAGCATCCTGACTGTGTGTTCACACAGCTTGTGATCATTTTCTCAATCAAACAAAACAAACAGCCCAATCACATGACCAGGACACGAGTCGGTCATGAGGTCACGCCCACAAGGTTAACGGCACCATATGAACAAATACAAATAACTCGTTTTTTCATATTCTGCTGCAAAGAGGGCAAAATCAAGTGGTACTGAATACAGAAACAAAAACGATACCACTAAAGTCAAAATAAATCACAACATCTAAAAATGACAGGCTGCAGATTTACACTGCCAGCCTCCATCAGTTAAAACGTGACCGGAGGCATTATCGGGTTCATTCTATTAGTTTATTATTATAGATTTCAGTTATTTTTTTTATTGCTGAGTTTAAATCAGACACTTAGCTTTTCCAGTTTCAAACTATAACAATAAAGGCATTCAAATCAGTGCCAGTGATTTTAAACATTCAGCCAAAGATCAAAACCCTCAAATTGTCAGCTGTTTCTTGTTTTTACACATCGTCATGCTGCGTGTTTATTCAGAATCTCCCTGTTTGATTTGTGCTTTCTGTTGAAGGAAATCAATAATAATACTGGGCAGCAGCATAAAATGCTGCAATTATGGATAAGGCAAATATCAGAACTTTGAATGTCCAGGCTACATTTGTTTCTCGCCTACAGGTGAAATCATCAAAATAAGTACTAGACTATATCATGATCATGATTCTCCATCATTTTTCATCCCTATATAGCTGTATATTTTAAAGGAATACGCTCAGAAAAATATACTTTATTCACCAATAGGATAGCAGAAGGTTCCTGATTATGTAAACATTCAGAGTTCACATTTTAGGGAGACTACAGACACTGATTCACAGTGGTGATTAAACCTTCAGAGTACTACCTCGATCATACCAGAATCAATAGAGACTACCACAAAAATATTTGGGCCCATTTAGAATGAAAAATATATCTACATTCAGACTTCAGTTCAAAACACATACCAATTGGAGTTAACTAATTAAAGTTAAATTTCTACTTTATCTGTGAGTCACATGAAGAAAACAGGGACAGGTAGAGGACTTGATAAAACAGAAGAGAGCTGCTGCGAGAGCCCAGATGTCCAAGCATGAAATGCACAAAAAATATGTTTTTAGGAGACCTAGGTGACATGCTCTATCCATTACCACTTTATTTCTTATTTTTACAAAACAGATGTTATAAGAAAAAAAATACTTTCTCGCTGCCAAATCAACACAACATTATGCAAATGTGTTTCCTATTGATGCTGTTTGTTAAATAAACAAACAAAACAGCAGGTAGTTCAGGAGAAGTGTTTTCTGTTGAGATGTATAGATCCATTTCAGTCTGGACCTTTGGGACAACCTGAATTTTTCTGTGAGCCAAAAACTTAGCAACACACTAAAAAACCCAAAGGTCCACATGGCTTAATAACCTCTGGACCCTGGTTCACCTCGACACATTAAAGAGCATAAAGCATGTGCATCTAAAGATGTGGGAAAATGTCTTTTAAACAAATATGGAAGACTGGTGCGCCACTCAGTTTTCCAGCTGATAGAAAAAAAAAACTTCCAGAAAATTCTAAACTTTCTGAACTCAGATAGAAAATAGACCCACACGCCTACATGCAGTAAGATCATTTTCACTCACAACCATCCTCTCAACACACACGAGCAGCAGCTGAGGATGTGCAAACGTGTGTGTGTGTGTGTGCGCGTGTGCACCTGTCTATGAGAGTGGGTGAGCATATGATCTTTGACATTAGACACTGAAGAGAATCTCATCGCAAAAAAGTGCTTGCTAACTCATAAAGAGCAAAAAAATAAAAAGGCGGATGGCAGAAACCTCCACATGTACGCCCACGCAGAGCACACACTCAACAAACATGTATAGAGAACACACACACACACACACACACACACACACACACACACACACACACACACACACACACACACACACACACACACACACACACACACACACACACACACACACAGAAGCATGAAACGCACCGCTGATGGCTACGTGAGAACGGGAAGAGAAGCAATGATGGAAAATCATGTTTGAAGAAAGCGCCTCGGGCTGCAGATCAAGAAAACAGGTTCTCTATTACAGGCGCTGCTGTTGTTGTGAGCAGCTTTGAATTGCAGGGCTGCACTTTTTACACCTACTGAACAATACTTCTTACTGCAGCTGACTTACCTGGAAAATGTTTTATTTTTTGTCACAATATCACAAACTACTTCAGTGAACATCACTCTCATCTGAGAAGATCTTCTTGTTTTAACTCCCTGACTTCCTGTCTGTTTCAGATCTTCACCTTTAATAATAAAAGCATATTTTTAAACACATCAATATTCTTTTTGTAGAGGGGGAAAAAACTTGATTAAAAATGTACGTGTCAGCTGTAGCAAAGGAATGAAAGTGTTCTGTCCACTATGGATGAATATTAAACACAGGCGTTCATTATTCAGCCGCTGCCCTGTAATTTCATTCTTTCTCTCTTCTCTTGGATAACACATCTTTCCCATCGCCCCCTCATTGAGACGTGTAAGTGACAGTTGCCAGGGTGATAAACAGCGCCGCGGAAGCATGAGAATGTGGTTGAACCCCCCCCCCCCCCCCCCCCCC
>SSNR01000056.1:1092337-1159431 GCA_006937965.1 Callopanchax toddi | reverse complement strand
CCCCCCCCCCCCCCCCAAAGAATCTATAAAAACAGGATAATTTACTCTGCATCTTCTTCACCTCATCCATCAGATTTATTTTCTATAGATGTGTGTTCTTTCTGTGTTCTTGCCTTTTTTTTGTTAATATTCTGTGATCCATCTCTCTGCCTCTGCCTCGCTCAGATACCCATGCTGTCAGACATAATGACACATTTTATGAATGGTGAGTTATTGTCCGTGTGCGTCTGGCTGCGTGTCTGTTAAATGGCAGAGTTATTTTTATGATTTCTCTGATTTGGCTGAAAGGGTGTAAAGGCTAATGAAGCAACTGTGTGGCAGTTCTGGTCATTATAAAGGGACAACTGCTGTGTGTGAGTGTGTGTGTGCTATGGATTTGTGTTGCTCCAGCAGGGATTAATGGTGACAGAAGCTAAAATGCAGCTGATTTAATACACATACAAAGCTGCTGAATTCAGGCGTACGACCAACACATTTTATTACATTTTTATAAAACAGGAAGCCATCGTTTTTTCGAACTTGGACCTGCTGATTATGGCTGATTCTGATTCTAATCACCTTGAAAGTTCTGATTCTGGGTCCACATGGGGAGGTCGGATTGTGCCAGAACGAACTGGCGCTTAGAGATGGGAAGTTTACAGACCGGGAAAATGTCAAGACTTTTTAAATGACGGCACTGCAAAAAAATTTTAAGTTTCCAATGAACTGATTACTGATTATTCTGATCATGCTGGATATTAGTTGATTCCAGTCATCAGCTGATGTTTTTTGGGAGAATCTCAATTATAAAATATTGGTTGGTTAAACCTTATTGCAACCTCTCCTTTCATATTTAGAGCTATGAGCAGAACACTAATGTAGTTTACTTGTATTTTTTTTTTCAGATTATATTCAATGATTAATTCAGCTATTGTGGCATTTATGACTGTTAAATCTTTCTAGCAAAATTTAGGTTTAGTGCAAAGATCTGATGTGCAACAAAAAAAAAAGAAGTTATAAGAAGTTTAAAAAAGCAGAAACAATCAGGATTAGGGATCCTCAAATATTGGTCTTTCAAAAAATTCTATATTGATATTTTTCTCCAGGAGGGTGTTTTATGTATAAATATATAATTATGTTATAAAATAACTAACTAGATTTGTATTCCAGGTGTAATAATTTGATCCAATCTCTACTCAATAACCAACTATTCTTACTGGAATTTGACTCCAGTTAAACAAATGTTGATTTATTTGTACAGGAACTACTGATTAGATCAATGCTTTGTATGTTTATGTGTTTTTTATAGCTTTTTTATGACTTGCTGATTCTGTATTTTGGACGTTGTAAAGCGTTTCGGTTAACATAAGTTGTTTTAAATGTTCTATAAAACAAGTTTTAATGATGGATTATTAAATGTTATGTTCTGTACTTTATTGCATTTAATTATGCTATGCTATGATAACCCCCACTCCCTACTGGTCTGTGGAAAAGTTCTTGTAGAAAACCAGTGAGGACCAATGGTCAGATCACACAAACTACTGAAGCATGAGTAGAATAAAACTTCCTTATAATTAAAATTTATTCATAGTTTATCCTTGCTGCCTTCACTGTTGCTGGTGTCATTTTCCTGAGCTGATTATTATTATTGTTATTTAATTCACAATTGTAATAGAAGTAAAATGAAGCTGATATGCTTGTGGAGGATGTGAGTTTAGATTTTTGGTTTTAGTGATAAAATCATGAATCAGGTGAAGTAGAAGGTCATGTGACCACTTCACGTGACTAAATTCAGATCTAAAGCACGTCTTGATTCCACATTCTGAGGACTGGCATTAATGAAAGAGAGAAGAAAAACAAGAACATACCCACAGGACTGGCTGCAGAATTAAAATCACTGAAACTGGAGAGCTCGGCGTCATTCTGCAGTTTGTGCTTCTCTGCATGTTAACACTTCCTGATTATGCATTTAGCCTGTGGGAGCGTTGGCTTCACGTAGTTAGAAATGGACTGTAAGTTGTTGTCAAACTGTGCTGCTATAAGTAACACATAAAATTCAAATCAAAATCTTTAACCTCGAGATGAGTAAACGAGCGTCTGACTGCTGATTTTTATGAGATGTAGCATTTATGAGCACAAAGGAATAGAGTGAATATCTGTCACTAATGTTCCATAAAAACAGTCATTCTCTGTCGCTACCTGCAGCTAAACCTTTTTATTTCTAAGGCATTTGAGTTATAAAAACAGATCCATTTTTACCCCTCTTAGATGCTCAAATTAACATCTGGGGCCTGAAGCCTTTTTACTAAAAGAGCTACTCAGAGAAGCAAAATCTGTCAAGACTTTCAGCTTTTCTCTCTCTATTTGATCAGACAATGAGAACATTATCCCTCTGTCTCCCGAGCCAGATTTATTCCCATCTTCTTGCTTCTCCTCATCATTAATTATCCATTTTTCTGCCTCATTAGAAGGGATACCAAGTGTGACTTTCATACATTCAGTTTTTTTTTATTAGTCAACATTCAAGTAGATAATGATGACAAATTAAACCTATTGAAGATTCGTACGAGGAAACTTGAATCATCAGGTAAGTAACGTTCGCCGATTGTTTCAGCTCGTTTGTTGGATGTTCAACACAAAAGCTGTGGTGACATCTTATGAAACCTTCATGTGTGCTGATGGAGGACAGGAACAAAAGTCATCCTGAGTGATTTTATTTTATTGCTGTTAGATCATATCGAGGTTTTTAAAACACTTGAATTTTTAGCTTAGCCGATATTAAGTCCCTTATCAAATTAAATGTTGTGGGTTTTTCTCTGGATTTATAGTACAGGACAGGTTAGTGTGTCATATCAAAATGTCTAAAGTAAAACACCTCACTCTAGCTTTATGTGCACATTATTTCATATTTTGGGGCGGCACTAGCTCAGTTGGGAGAGTGGCCGGTCTGGTAACCGGAGGGTCACCGGCTCGATCCCCAGCTCTGGCTGGGTTAGATTGTCGTTGTGTTCTTGGGCAAGACACTTCACCCAACTTGCCTGTGTGAATGTGAGTGTGACTGTGTGTGAATGTTGGTGGTGGTCAGAAGGGCCGATGGCGCAGAATGGCAGCCTCGCTTCTGTCAGTCTGCCCCAGGGCAGCTGTGGCTACAGACACCTGTCGTAGTTTACCACCACCGGTGAGAATGACTGTGTGAATGAATAATGCAACTCTGTAAAAGCGTCTTTGAGTGACCAAGAAAAGCGCTATATAAAACTGATGCATTATTATTTATTATTATTATTATTTACAATGACTTTAAAAAAGTCTAAAATAAAGTTTTTTTAAGAGGTTCCAGGGTCAGAGTTGGTTCTTAACTGCAAAAAGACAAAATGCATTTCTTCCTTTTTTAATGAACCTAGTTCTAGTAAATGTTTGATCCTCCTGTTGTAGTCTGAGCTTCTATGAAGGATCACAGTGTAGGGAGACAGTTTGTCTACACAGATTGTCTCATTATTCCTGTAAACAGGTGTCTAAATATCACCAGTCCTGTTTATAAACAGTGATTGTGAATGTTTTAAAAATGTTTGATCTGTATTTGTAAACACAGAGGAGAACTGGAGTTACACCTGGAGGTTCAAGCAGGATCACAACAACGTGTTTACAGAATCAGTAGAGCTGTAAAGGTTTCCTATGGGGCTATTCTGACTGGATTTAACCACGTACATGTTGTTTATAAAACCACACCAACTGCAGGAGGGTGAGACTCGTTCACGTTGACGAGGAGTATTTTGTCTTAAATTAAACAGGGTGAAAGTGAAACTAACTTAGAGATTTTCATTGGTAGTTCCTGCAGAGCTTGCCTTCTGCTCTTGACAGAAGCGATGTATTTCTCTGGTTTAGCAGAAAGTTGATGCTGTTATAGCTCTAGCTTATTGTTACTAGAGTCAGTCTTCAGAAACTTCACACCAGAAACAAAGAGAAGCTCATCTGTGATGCATGTTCCTCAACTAAATCATTGACCAATACAGGTTTTGGGCTGTGGTATTAATGTGCACCTCACACAAACCGAACCACATAATGTGGACAAATCTAACCAGAACAAAGATGCATTCAGAAAAACAGGATTTTAAAACTCGCTGTGAATTTATTTGATCAAAGGTTGGATACACTTGAATGCACCCCAGATGAATAGCTTTGTTGGGAAAGATTTGAGGAGATATGTAAAGAAGAAGAATGGTAGAGAAGAGAATGATGGAGAGGAACAGATTTAGAGACTGATAGTGGAGGAGAGAAACAAAGTTTGTAAGAGAAGGATGTAAAGCAGATGGGAGGTGGAGAGGAGGAAACGCTGAGGAGAATGTTTGCAATTTAGAGAACAAATGGAAACGAGGGAAGTGTATAGCTGCTGCGAAAATATACAACAGACAAGGAAGTTTATAGGAATGTGTGGTGAATAGGGAGACAGAAAAGAGAAAAATGAAGCATTTATGGGGAAAAAAGAAACCGGAGAAAGAAAAGGAAGAGGATAAAAGCAGGAGCGTCAGAGAGGAAAGAGGAGAAATCAGGGCGACAGAAGGACAAGATGAGGACAGAGGAAGGGATCTGATAGATGAGTAATGTCAGGTTCATTTCCGGAAAAGACAGAGCCCATTTAATAACTGTCAAACACACACACACGCACGCACGCACACACACACACACACACACACACACACTGACTGAACACATACAGGACATCAGGTGTTTTTTTTTATCGAAGTTGTTGGATGGGATAACAGATCTGATTCTGATGTGATTTAATCAAACGGTCCTGACGTTTAGCATCCTGCTTTTGGTTTTATGACGTGTGTGTGTGTGTGTGTGTGTGTGTGTGTGTGTGTGTGTGTGTGTGTGTGTGTGTGTGTTTCCTGTGATCGTCACAGGTGTCTGTGAGTTTAATCACATTTGATCCAATGCAGAAATGTGATTTTGCCAGCATAGTAATAAGGAATCATAAGAAAACATCATAATAAAGCAACAATGAAATCACGATTATTATATTACATGAATTTCAGTTTGCTTTATCTGTGCCTTCTTTTGCATAATGACCCTATGTATGCAGCTGCTGCCGGTCCTATGCTCCTGCACACGTGAGCATTTTACTTGACTTGCTCGAGCGCTTCAGCCCATTTCCCAAGAGAGCTGTACAATTGATGGTATAATCGATGGCCACCTGTCTGCTATTGGTTAATCAATGCTGGGGTAAACATTAGGATTAGCTCTTTGGAAGAGGCAGATAATTGACTGTAAAGGCTTGACAGATAAGTTGAGGTATACTGTGAGTGCATGCTGGTTGAAGGACAGAGACACAGACAAAAAGACAGTGGCTGAGGTGGATAAAGCTAAGAGGAGGCAGGAGATTCTGTCAGAAAATCAGAGCTAATAGATCAAAGGATTATAGAGAGGTTCAGCGATCTCCTCTGACTGATGCTTGCTCTTTTCTCCTCAGTGTTACTCCTCGTTTAATATCTAAAGCCCTGTTCAAACCACAGCCATGAAATACCTGGGATCTACAGAGAAACTGTGTGAGGGTGCAAAAAGATTTGATCCTGGTAGCTCGTTAGATTAACGCCTGGTTTAAATCCGAACAGGTTCAAATAAACCAGCTCTGAGTCAGGTTAACATTAGAGATTAACATGTGCCTCCCATCAACCAGAGTCCTTTTCTCAGTGTCTTTAGGAGAGATATCTGAAGTTTGTGCTGCCTCATTCTAAAATGTCTTTCTGTAAACAGTTTGTATGTGAAGTAATTACTAGAACAGATCGATTTCTAGTTAAATCAGAAAGAATCTGATCATTTAAGTAGATCGTCATCACCAAACTGCCTCATTTTCACTCAGTTTTTTTCCCCCACATGAATTTTATAAAGAAATTTAAAAAAGCCAATAGAATCACAGGTGAACTAACAAAAACTTTACCCATTTCAAATATATCTACTCACTGGTCTGGATCCCTTTGAATCTTTGGGTTGTTAAGATTTAGTATTTAGTAGAATAAAGAGGTCAAACATATTTGTAGGTGATGAGAAGGTGCCACCTGTTGCACATTACATCTGAGAAAGAAACAAAGGTAATCAGAGATACTTGTGCTGTCATGCTGCGGTGTCATTAATCAGCCGCTGGCTTGTTTTGTGCCAGCTCCCCTCTGATTGACGTTCGTGATTAGCTGTCTGATTCAAACTGCAGCAGTTTACATAAACATGAACATATTCAGACAGAAAACCTGGATTGACTCATTTTGTCATATAGTCCCATTAAGTATTATCTTCATTGTTGGGAAAGCTCAGTCTCCTAAAGAAACTCTGGGTAAGTTAAACCTGATTTTATAGTTTAGGTCTTTGTTAACTGGGTTGAACACTTAAAGAGTTATCAAGTTCCTACATTTAAGAAAAAAGCTGCTAAAGCACCTTAAAATTTTAAAGTAGTGAACATTCACCAGACTAAGATTTTATGTATAATCCCTCTGGCAGATGAATAAAAAGAGACGGCACTCTTTAACAATCTGCTTCCTGCAGTTTTTGTGTGGAAAAAGACAGACTACTGCATATTTAACCATTTGCGGACAAGATACACCTCATTAACTAAAGCAGGAGCAGAAGGAATGCTAATCGAGAGGGGAGCAGCGTTTAAAGCACTTCCAGGAGACTGAAGCTGAGAAATATGCAAAGTTCTAATTAGAAATGCACAAGAAAGTTAAACAATTTTAGATGGATGTTACATTTTTCAGTTAAAATTTGGGCTCTGCAATACAAAAAAGAAAAGAAAACCATACTTTATCAATTTATAAAGTGTTAGAGTGGTGTGTAAACCAAGTGTTTCAAATGAGAAAACATACATTTAGTATGAAAAACAACACTATAACTGGGTGAGCATGCAGAATAGTTCAAACAAATGAGGTGAGAGACTGAAAATGAAAAAGAAATGTACAAGTGTCTTTACCTGTCCTCCTCAGGTGGAAGAAATGTTCATTTTTCAAAGGAAGAGGTCATTTCTTTAACCAGTGAGCTGCATAACATTTATCAGGTCTATTGATGCTTTCAGGTTCTTCAGTTGTTTGATACTTAAAAAGAAACAAAAAAAAAACTTTGACTAAATTGTAAAAAAAACAACAAAGAAAACTTTCTGAAGAGCATTTAGGGAAATTAAAGCAGCAGGATGAGTTTTAAGATAAAGTGGTTTTAAAAGGAAAAGTTAATTACAGCATTTCAGCCCATTTTCAGTGAATTCATTAAACATTACAGAATGATCTTTAGAAAAGACAGATTCATCAGCAAGTCGTTCCCTCTGCAGAATCATTTGATTTTTATGATTTCTTTAAATTTAATGCAATTAAATAATATTTTTAAAGTATGATCAGAGAAAAACACTGCAGCAGCAACCAAATAAACACAAACAGGAATAAAATGATCATTTGCTTTTGTAACATGTTGCTGTAAATGATAAATAATATATTTTTATTTTTATTGAATGTAAAATAAAGGTAAAACATATTTTAAAAAACCCAGTAACAGTCCTCTGTTTTGTGAGAGACTGAACTTGTGATAATAATTCATGATTTATAAAGTGTAATTAGGTCTAACGAAGATGAATTTACAATGTAGTTGATGAGTAACGACTGCTGAACATTATGACATCATTCTGCTTAGAAAGGACGTCCAAATGGGTCGAGTGTTCTGCTCCACTAACAGGAGGATAGAACACTGTTTATTATAAAAGGCTCCATTGTTCTGCTCCCGTTTTAACCCACTAGCATCCTCTGAATGTAGCTTCTAAACTGGTCTTTGACCTCTAACTTAAAGCTGGTGTTTGGCAGGTCACAGAAAGTCTGACTGATTTAATGTGGCTTATTGATTCACATGTTGATGTGCATTTTGCTTTGAAAGCTCCATCATCAGTTGGGTTTTGACTTTGATTTATTTAAGTTTGCAGAAACATCATGCTAGTATTAATGAGTCAACTCCTAAATATCTGAATTTTCACATTCCTCCTGCTTCAGGCTGAGGAGGTGGACTAGCAGCTATTTTCTGATCAGGTCTAGTTAGGAGGAGACATCACATTCCTACAATTTTAGCATCACTTCATTGGCTTCTGGTTAAATCCAGAGTTAAATTTAAAGTTTGGCGTTTAACTAATGAAGCTCTCAAAGATCAAGCTTCATCTTATATTAGAGATTTTCTTTTTCCAGATGCACTTTGCTCTCAGGCTGCAGGTTTCCTTGTGGTTCTTAGAGTTTCTAAACGTAGAATGAGAGGCTGAGCTTTCAGTTCTCAGACTCCTCTCTGGTGGAGTTTCCATCTGGGAGACAGACACCCTGTCATTAGGAATCGATTTCAGACTTTCCCCTTCTATAAATCCCAAATTTAGGATTATCGTGGCTCATCCCTTTAGTTCTGCTGCTATAGACTCAGACTGGTGGAGGGCAGACTGACCACATCTCCTCACTCTGCTGGCTTCACTCTCTCTACTCTCCATGTTTGGATTTCCTGTTCTTGCTGCCACTAACTTTGTTCTCCTTGTTTTAGAAACAACTATCCCAGTCCTTCTGTGTCGTCTCTTTCCTGTCCTCTCAGACCCCAGTCAGCCGAGGCAGGAGGCTCCGCCCACTCTGAGCTCGTTCAACTGGAGGTTTCTTCCTGTTAAAAGAGGCTCATTCCTTCCCACTGTCACCATCACTGTGCTTGTTCAGAATCAGAATGGAGGGTTGTAATGAAATAATGCTTCAATAGGCATTTTATAATGAATCTAATTTTAATACATCTGAATTACATCCAGTATGAATCTGGATCTGAAATCCTTTGGATTAGTTGCTTTGTTCAGCTTTTTGAGATGACTCTCTTGTGAATTGATGCTTTATGAATAAGCTGAACTTAACTGAATTGAGTCAGCGCCTAAAAATGCATATTTCAATTTTTCAATCAGGTAAATGTCCCATTGGTTTAGATGGAGAAAGTGGGAGCTAATGTTTATACTGCAGCCGGCCACTAGGGGGTGTAAGTTTTGTTAAAACTTCAACTTTTGCCTAATGTTTGGATTAATTATAAACAATCTCTGGGTTCAAAAGGTAAAAGAAATTCTTATTATATATTATATATTATATATATATATAATATAATATAATATATATATTATATATTATTATAGAAAGTCTTATTACTAAAACGTATTACTAAGGATGAAATACAGGTTTTTTTAAACTAAAAGTGCTGAAGAGCAAATTACCCAAATTTACATCTACTTACAGTTTTATTAGATTATAAAATAAAAACGTCAATAAATACAACACAAATAAGAATACACTCAAATAAATCGACATCCAAAGTGTGCGTGTCTCGTCACAGTCTGGTTTCACAGCAGAGCAGAAGATGAATGACTTCAATCTTCTCTGTCCAGTCTGTTTCTCCTAGAGCTCAATTTAGCATCAGCATGGGATCTTACACCAGGTTTCTAAATTCAGTCCCGTAGAAATAACTCTTCCACTCGTCTCATGTCTGCTCAAGATCTTGTAGTGCTTTTTGTGTTGCCTCATTGTCTGAATCTGTCATCTTTAGAAGTAACAAGAAGGGAAAAATGTGACTGACATACAAAATTAGAAATGTGTCCCAGTGAATAATTCAGCTCTGTAATCTCAATGAGCAATTGTGATGCAGGAAAAATAACTTTTGTTGATAAAAACACAGAAAATTAAAAAGGTTTTAAACAATGAAGCTGAATGTTTAAGACAAGCATTTTACTCAAAGAAGTATATGAAATAGGCATGACTATTTATTATCTCATCAATACATGAGTTGTCCATTGATGGAGGAAGCATCCTGTTCAGGTGTGTAATAAAACAGGAGATCTTAGACATGTATATATCTATGTGTTTGTTAATAGAAAATACTACATGAGCAAATTACCAGTTTTTTAAAATTCTTTCTAGTGTTTTTATTTCTCAAAAAAGCAACAATTAAAGAAATAATTTAAGTGAAGTAATTTTAAAATCAGCTCTGTGATGAACTGGTGACCTGTTCAGGGAGCAGCCTGCCTTACTGGAAGGACTGGAAAATGAATCAATGACGTTTTAATTAAATAAGAAACACTTTCAATAAAAATCTTAAAATGTTGATAAAAATCCAAATACTTTTCATATGTACAACAAAATAAAAACAAAATTTAATTATATTTAAATAGGCCTGTCAATCGATTGATGTTTTTGAGTGTCCATGGTTAACTCGCGATTAATCGATAATGTTCTCAACTGATCTAAACATGTTTTTTCTTATTTCAACTATTCTTTTAATTTAAATACATTTACCATTTACTTCACTTGATATACAAGAAATAAGGTGTAGCATCCATTCTGGCTCTGAAAGGTTGAATCAGCTTTGTAATCTGATGCTTTTCAGAATGCTCCCTCAGTACCCAGGTCATACCCATCTCAAAAAATAAAATAATGTCCCTCCTTGAGTTTTGCTAAAGTTGTATCCTCCTTAAATTGTCGCTGAAGGTTCCTGCTCTGAGTCCTCACTACTGCTGTCCACAGCTGGTCCAGGGTGCTGACACTGCTCCCTTCTCCATCTTTGTAAGGAAAATTCAAAAAGCCATCCATAATATTCCAGCTGTTCACATTTAGTAATGTAGAATTTTTTAATGCATTGGCAACAAATGTTCTTAATCTCAATGAAATTTACCTGGCTAAATAAAATAATATTAGACAAGGATTTTAATATAAATATAATTTATTTTGTATGTAGCTGACCATAACATTTGCAATAATCTTTGTTACAACTTAAAACTTTAGTTTTATGAAGTTAGTTGTTAGTTCTTTTTTTTAGGTATCTTCCTTTCTGCTCCACCTTCCTTTCCTCTTGTCCTGATGATCTTGGTAAATTTTGCATAAAGGTTCGGCGATGCGTGTACTCTCGCGTATGCGGGCCGGCGGAGGGGGGTCCGTGAATGCAGCGCTTTGACAGACTCTGACACACAGAGAAGAGGGGCTGTCTTTGTGGTCCAGCTTTGCTGCGTTTTTGCAGCTTCAGGAGGGCGGATGCCCTGATGAGCCGCATGACAGATTGCTTATTTATCAAGCACATCCTGACCGTTGACAATCACTGCAATCTTGGCCAGATTAGTGGCCAAAACACCAGGAAATCTCCCGTTTCTCCCGATTGCCAGTCTGCCACTGGCTATGGCTGTTGAAAGTTTACTGGATGATTGTCCAGGCGTCTCTGCTGAAAACTTTCTAGTTTTAGTAAGGGGGAGGAGGGATCTCTGCATTAATCGTGCGTTAAAGAAATTAACGCCATTAAAGTGGACTTTGTGTTAAATGCGTTAACTTTCACAGCCCTAATTTGAAATAATTTATATACATTTTTAAAAGTTATGTAAATAAAAAAGGAACGTACGTTTGTGCAGAAATGTAAAATATCCATGTGATATCAGAGTGTGTTGATAGAACGACTTTCCTGTGAAGCCTAGCTGATGACTCACACATCCATCACTTATAAAGAAACACTTTATCAGGCCAGGAGGTTTATTAGTTTGTTTTGTGACAATAAAAATGTTAGTTTCATTTTATTTTTCATTTTCTTGTGTATTTGTGTTCAAACTGTATTTTACTAAAATGCATTCTCTTTAACTGAGTTAGAATGAGGTGCAGGCTGATTGGTCTGTTTGTGGAGTTTTATTCTATTATTTTTTTATTTTATTCTTCCATCAGAAGGATTTTATTTAAATGAAAATGTTACTGTAGAATTGCATCAACCAAAAGAAAAGAAAATATTCGGTTTCCCTCCACAGGGTCAAAAAGGATTATCCAAACTGGAGCATGGGTTTAGTATTACGCCCTTCAGTCTTCACTACAACAGCTTCCTCGTTATTTGACAGCAGAAGTCTGGCTTCATCTAAATCTCAATAAACAATCGCGCTGAACTGATTTATTGTAAATGCATTCACACGTGGTGCTTCTGAACCTGTAAACATCCGCTGGAGGGTCCAAGTCTGATGAAAAGGGGCCCAACTGTGACCTGATGTGGAGCGATGGACAGAGCGTCAACAGCCAGCTGACATTTTCACCGAGTTCAAGCTTCGCTGAGTGACACATCAGACACACATACGGAGCTACACGCCTGTCGAGTGGTTCAGCAGTTACACATTTCAACGTGGATAACAGGCCGCCTCCTGATACGTGACACGGAAAGACTCTTCAGAGGACAGACAGGCAATTATGAGAAGTTCAAGAGTATCCAGTTTTCAAGGAAATGTGTGTGTAGCCTGTTATAGTAAAATAAAAAAAGGTTTTGGGGAAAAACACAAAGGAGTCAGGCAGGGAATAGGATAGAAACATAAGCAAAGCTGTGATGGAGAAAATCAAACTAGTCAAGCTGTCAAAGTGAATTATTGAGAAACAGGCAGAGTCATCTGAGTCTAAATAGCAAGTTAAATATACTAAATTTATCAAAAAAACAGAATGTAATAATTATTTCTGCATAGCTACAATGAAATTTCAGTCCAAGAACTTAAATTATTTCTCACTTTTCCTGAACCACTGTGAGCCCAGATGGATTGGAAAGCTCGGAAACCAACGTGTGTTTCACGGTGAAATCAAACAGAACAGATGTGCTTTGTTCATTTCTAATTACTTTTCTTCTACCTGACACACACACCCTTGTGTGTAAAATTACACATTCCACAATGTCTTACAAAAGTAAAAACCTTCAGAAAAGATTACTTCTTGCAAACAAAAACTGTTTTTCATCTTTCCTAGCGCTAGAAAGAATGCCATTTTTTTTAAAAAACCTCTAAGCCAAACTAGACAAATAAAAATTGCTATAACACAATTACAGCTCCAATTTACAAGCACATATTTGGACAAAGGTGCATGAATAAGACAAAAGAATAACTCGCATACCCAACAAGCACTAGTTACCTGATGAACTACAAACCTTGAGCTCTGCAAAAGATTATTTAAGTTTTTAATTCGGTATTGGTTCCATGAATTCCCTCAGAAAGTAACATTTTCAGTGCATCAAAGATGCATGCAAACGCCAAGATGATGGGAACGTGTTTGCCCCGAAGGCGAAACAGGATTATTAACTCGGAGTGAGAACAGTGAAGGGGCGTCGGCCTATGGGTGAGCTGCGTGCAGGGAGACCTCCAAAGCTAAACAGGAACCGACTGCTTATCGAAATGCTAAAGGGTGCCGCGCTGCAGGTGCTCATCTTCAGAGGCACCTTCACGCAACTCAAATGCCAAAGGCGATGCCTCGGTGCACTCTGAGGCATGTCGCTCTGCCTCCCACTCTGATGAGCTGCCACAGTGTGCGCTGAGCTGGAACACGGAGGAAGGTCTCTCTTTCCAGGGAGACATTTGGCTTGATGACTGAGAATAAAAAAAATCATCCATCACCAATCTATGATGAAGTCTCAGGGATATGGAGAATGCTGCAGGTGGATAATTTTAGGTTTTAAAACAAGACATTCGCTGTCTAACAATTCTTGGCTATTAAAGTTTTTCTTGTCTTTTGGATTTAGTCAGCTCATATCAGGGCTTTTTATTTCTTAGAGAGAAGTGAGGATTTTAAAGTTCCTTGCAGCAAAATGAGACCAAATCATTAGTCAAGCATGCCAGGATTACAGCTGTCATCAAATGTTGTGACGAGGAGCTCAAGCAGGCAATAATTAGAACCATAACATGTAATTAAAATCATAATATACAATAATTACAGTAAATAATAAGTGTGATTGCTTCAAGGGCCTGACACGAGACAGGGTGAGTATCAGACTGTTAATGTGGGATTTACATTCCTCTGTAATGGCTCTTGTTTAGCTTTAAAGTTGTTGATTAGAAAACCTCAAGCTGTCATTACTTTTAATGATCATTAAATGGAAAAGAAACCTTTGAAGTGTTGGGAAAACTTCCCGACTTTTAAGTGTGGAAGTGCTGAAGTACCGGTGTATTGAACTTCATACTTACTTTCTAGACAGCACAGAGGTAGATTAGTGAGCTGCTAAGGGGACAATGGATTTAAAGACAATCTGTTTCTTGTCCACGTGATAAACTTTCTCCTCGACATGCATGATTATCTAATTCACCAAAAAAGTTCTGTTTAGATATAGAGGACAGGAGGGTTTGCTGCTGTAGCGTATTATAACCTGTTTTTATTGTTATAATAGACACACACACTTCCGTAGAGATCTAGCAAGTTTTGTTAGTCTAACACAAGAGACTTTCTCTGAAGCTTTCGCTCACTAGACCTTACGGGGATATTTCTAGATTCTGGATATTCAAAGTGAGGAATTACGTACCTTGTACTTGAAGATATAAACCAGAGGCAGACTTAGACTACACTTCTTTTATTAAGCAAACAGATTGAACGAACAGACAGAGATGTGAGGTAGGGAGTTTGCATCTTAGGGAGTTCTTCTGATGGCATTAAGCTGAGAGTTAATGACGAGAGCCCGTGAAGATATCCTGTTGATTCAGGTTACAACATAATAAAAGAGTCATTTTAATCCAAGTTATTGGGAAAAAAGATGGGTTATTGTAGTGATGATCACAAAGGTTAAAGTTCAGAGGATGTAGCTTATTTGTTGAGGCTACACTGCACAACAAATGGAAACTTGCTTTTTCTTGTGTGCATGCAATACCTTTTAAAAGTTTAATGTCTGCAAGGGGGCTGCCAGCAGAGAGAGCAGATCTAGCTGCTGACTATGAACAAAACAAATTATTACTTGCACCAAATACTTCAGTTCTATACATTAGAGTCATTGCATTTCATTTCATTCATACATTTAACTGTACCTAATTGATTGATGCCTCATGCTGCTTGCACACCAAACACAGCAAGCACTGAGCTCACTACTCAACTCAGCAAGGAGAGTTCAGTGCAACAAAGGTATTTCAGAACTAAGAGGGGACAAAAAAAAAGACAAAAGCTCCAGACTTACAGGCAGTTGTGATGCTATTGGCTTTAAAACCACAAATAGCTGCATAAAAACCAAACACTTGCACTATCCCAGTTTGTGAGAAGCAGCTTGAGAACAGTTTGATGTTTCTATTGGCTGCACAAGTGTCATTCACAATGCACAGCAGTTAATTCAACCATATGTTTTCTGGTGTAAAACAGTTTTTGTGCAATCATAAAATTTGAAGTGCAGCATCAACTTTTTGTGTGTGAGCCACTTTATAACCACCTTGATTGTAAATGGGTGAGTAGACTGGACTTCCAGCTCCTGTTGCAGAATTATTGTCTTGTGAAAAGCATGTTCAGGGTTGTCCATCATGTTCTTTATTTTATCCTTTGTCCAATCAGAGGCTCCAGAGCAGTCCCTTAAGAACAGAGCCGGCCTTCTATATCAGTTCACTCAACTATGATCACTAGCTCTGATGCTGCTGCCCCAACAGATGGCTGCAGAGGTGCATGATCAAAAATATATTCCATAAAGTGAGAAAAAAATGCAATGCAAAATGTTTAATATACAGTATAAGGGCTGTTTTGGGCCACTACCCTTCCGCAGTCTGCAGATATTTTTCTTCACTTTATGGAACCTTAACTGCTACAACTAGCTCTTAGCTTTTCCTTAGCAGATAATATGGATGAATACTACAGTTAGCGGTTCAATATCTAGGCTGCAAAGTTGATATTTCACAGTATCATGTCCTGGATTACACCATCTGTTGTTGACAAGCACTCAAGCACTGCTAATCCACCTCCTTTGCTTTTCCCACTCCTCTTCAAATCTCAGTCGACTCATGTTGTTCAAAAGTTGAGCAGAAAGACTGCAGCCACGTCTCAGTGAAACACACGATGCTGCATTACCAATATTCCTTACTCGCAAGAGAGCGCACGTTCCCCAAAATGATCGATGAGAACAATAGTATAAGATTCCTCTGCCTTGACCTCCACTTTGCTTTACTCCAACAAGGCTGCTGTTGCCATGGTTACACATCACAACAAGTGGCTGAAAAGTAGAAAACATACAGCAAAAATCTCAAAGAAGCACAGCATTCAAACCAGAACAAATGTTATGCCTTCAATCCAGAAAAATCGATAAGAGAAAATCCCAGAACTAAAATCACTTTCATCAAAGCAGAGCTACTGAAACGAGCTGCCACCCTGTGCCAAGCTATTCCAGAAAAGAGTCTTAGGTGCTTCCACTTCTTTGACACTTTTTACAGATGATATGTGGACGTTGGTGTTTGGACCACCGCTCATTTTTTTACATTCGCCGTCCATAGAGATCTAACAGCTCATGTTTCCTTTTCAGTTAACTGTCAGTTTCTCCACAGGGATACCTAAAAGCCACTCGCACGTCTCCCTCTTGATCCAGCAGAGCTTTTAGAGTAAAAGGTGCACAAGACTGATGGGGTCCAACCTCGGTGCTTATATGGAAAATTTTAAGTGTAAGCTGTGCATCCGTGTGTGTGTGTGTGTGTGTGTGTGTGTGTGTGTGTGTGTGTGTGTGTGTGTGTGTATGTGGCAAAATGTAAATTTCCATTATTAGTGAATCAATAAATAAGTGAGTCACCCACGATCTAAAGAAAGAATAGAAACAATGAAAACACCAAAACATGTGACCACACCTACGTGCAGATCCTTGCCAGGCACTCTCATCCCACTAACCACACACACACACTCACACACAATTGAGCTGGTTGTTGTAAATGTTGTCTGATTGAAGATGCCAGAGATGCATGAAGGTCAGGGTAGCAGGGTGCATAAAAACACAGTCGAGGTCGAACACAAACAAACTAAAGCGGACAGCAACAAAGCCCGCGTCAGAAGGACACGCCCATCTCTTTTAGTCACCTTCCCCTGGGAAATCACACACCAACTCCTCCTCCATCCATCGCTGTTCTTTCACACACTTCCTTGGCTCTTTCCTTTCTTGTCAGCCTTTTGTTTTCCACTCTATTCATGTGTTCATTCAGCAATTCACTATTAGCAGAAAAGGTCTGAGAACCGAGGGGCAAAGCAGAAACCTCAGAGAGAAAAACAACCAATATAAGGAGGATGTTAAAGAGTAACCGTCTATTTTTGGCAAATTGATTAATTACCACTTATATACATATACAACATAACACTGGTTAAATATTAACTTCCCTAATTATGTTTTATGTTTTCAAGAAACCCAAACTAAATCTGACATTTTTAAAATAAGTACAGAATAAGATGATCTGTCACTTTTGTCTTTTTCTGTGTCCATTTTCAGTTTGTGCAGCATGATCACCTGTTAGAGTGCTAATTAGAATAAAAGCACAACTCTCCTGTGGGAGAAAACTGTTAACGTTAGATTTTTTTTTACAGTCCATCATGTCTTTTTTCTATCTCTACGTGCGTTTGTCCCACATGTTGCTGTTCCTGTGGTCCAGGGTTGATTACTGATGCTGCCTCTCTCCTGCCTCTGCATCACATTCTTATCTAACTTGGCTTTGCTGTCGCTGAGCTCCTACAGTGATGCTGAACGAAGAGAGAAGCAAGTATTTCTTTTGCTTAAAAGGAGCGTGGGTGTGCCACCCACCTTACGTTTTAGATAGATTTTATGCGCTGGCTTATAAAACAGCAAAAAGAAGCTCCAACGTAGCTTTTTCCCCCTCTTTGCTTTAACATTGTTTTCCTGCAGTTTAGTGAGAAGGAGGATGATGAAAGAGAAAAATAAGGTATATATACTATACTGCTTTAGAATCGTCTCTATAATTGCTTCCAATTTACGACCAAACAAACGGTAGCTTTTCTGAAAACTGACCTAATGTACTGCAGTATCCATAACATTCATACAATAATAAAATAATGTAGGGTCCATATAGTTCCTGGGTTGTCTTGAATCAGACCTGTCATATTGAATATTCACAACAAAAAAATGTAAAAATGTCCCAAAATGACAAAAAACAAGTCAATCATTAAAGTCCTTCTGCTTTAACTACGTGTTTTTGAGTCAACCGATGACTCATCTGTCTAGTTTTCCTTTGTCACCTGACAGAAGCCGTCTCTCAGTTTCATTTTCTCATTGTTGTCCCAGAAGGAAGGAACTAGCTTGTAAAGTGAATTGTACATTTAAAGGAATGTGAGGCACTGAAAAGACTTGCTTAAACACACAAATTACATCTTATAGGATGAATGGAAGCAAAATCGTTGCAGATTTTTTTCATTTGAAATGTTCAAAGTACATAAATGCGGCCAAAGTTCTTTTCTTTCCACGACTTTCTGCAGGTTTTTTTCCATTCTCTGTGTAATTTCTTGGTTTGTGCGTCCTCAGTTCCACTCCTCACGTTTTAGCACTTCCAAACTGAGATGCAAGCAGTGGAAACAAGACAGAAGACGAGCAACTGACACTGTTTTTTAAAGCCATACAAATGACAACATGGCATAATGGTTCATGACACAATATGTCTGTCTTAGATGTTGCTAAACACAAACCTTAACTGGACACACCGATGCATCCTCAAAACGACCTTACTTTCACCTCTACAAGCATTTTCTAAAACTTTTATGGGTCACGATCAGGAGGAAGGAAATTCTGATGCACAGTAGCGCCAAACAAAGAGACAAGTGTGTAAATGTGTGTGTGTGTGAGCTCTGCCTTCGTCAGCTCCCTGACTGATCATCATCCTTAGATCCGTCTCATATCTACTCATCAGCGCAGCAATATTTAAACCCCAGTTGTCCATCCACA
Source organism: Callopanchax toddi (assembly GCA_006937965.1). Lineage (NCBI taxonomy): Eukaryota > Metazoa > Chordata > Actinopteri > Cyprinodontiformes > Nothobranchiidae > Callopanchax > Callopanchax toddi. Next base: position 1,140,780 of record SSNR01000056.1, on the reverse strand, counting down.
TCCTTCCAAACTGTTAGGTCAGCGCCATGTGAATACCTTTTTGAGCCTTTGGGTTTTATCCTCTGGATGAATCTTGCTTACTTTGCACCTTAACAGTCCACAGCCTCCTACACCTATGGGCTTTTTTCACTTTTTGACCAACTGCATGTAAGGAGAGGAGGAGGGATTATTTAGCCACCTTAGTCCTAACTCTGCTCTCTATAAAATATCTATAAAAATATCAGTTAAACAGAAGAAATGCACCCATGTCTGAACCAGAAGGAGATTTAACCATTTAGTTTTAAATGGTAAAAGCAGGCAGGTGCTCTTCAGTTAACATGTCACAGTGTTGTTTTAAACTCTGTGGTCCAGTCAACACAGGACTGGATGCATCGGTTTAATGCAACAAACGGGAGGAGACCCTTATTACCTCGGCTCCTAATGCTGAGTGAAAAAACATCAAACACTAAACAGGTTTCATGAAAAGGAGACGACCTCAAAAACAGGACTGGGTTTGCAGGTGGAGACTACAGAGTATTTTCCCCTCCTCATCTTTTCTTGTCTTCTTTTCAGAGTTTTTGCACTAGAGTCAGTGTTAAAAAAACTTACCAAAAATGATGCGTCTCAATTGTGTGAATCAATAAACACAACTGACCACAGACATACAGTATGTGATTTAACAAACTGCACCAAGCAGATGCTCAAAATAGGAAAAACTGCTTTTCACAACAACAACAAAAAATGATGCATTTTGAAGTAAATATTATTCGTTTCAATGTTTTCCTTTTCATCCAACATTTACAGCACTTTCATTAAAAACATTTCATCCTGGGAATAATAATAATCCTACTCTATCTGCTCCATCTACAGCACATTCTGAGCTTTTTCTAAGAACTCTTCTATGCAGATGAAATCCAACTCTATACAGTATCTCCTTTAAGCCCTAAAGTTGTTGCAGACATGTTTAGAAAATTAAAAACGGGACGGCTGGGAATGGTCTACAAACGAATTAAGAGAAATCTGAAAACCTCCTCTGTTCTGGACAATCTTGTTCTCATAGTCAGGGTTTCTCTTGGTCAACTTCCTGCATTTACCAAACCTTCTAGTAGGAATCTTGGTGTGACCTTTGACTCAGCTCTTACTCTGGATGCTCATGTCAGTTCTCTGGTTTGATCTAGCTTCTAACATCTCAGGAACATTGCTAAATTACCACCTCCAGCAGGTCCCTGAGGTCCAGTGATCAAAGCCTACTGGTTGTGCAGCGTACCAGGCTAAAGACTAAAGGAGACAGAGCATCTGCTGCTGTTGCCCCCAGACCCTGGAACTCTCTCCTCTGAGCCTGATATCAGTGGATTCAGTCTCTTTTAAAACTTTGACCTGAACTCCTGTGCATCAGTTCCTTACTCTGTAGTTTCTTTTCCTGCTCATATTCTGTTGTCTGTTCTTTGTGTATTTCTGTCTCACTTGTTGTGATTGTAAAGCACCTTGTGATTTATGTCTTGAAAGGCGCTATATAAATACACCTTACTTACTAATAAACCCAACACCTTCTGTGCATTTAACTGAATAGACATCACAGCACTGAGCTTGTAAACTGCAGCCGCCCTAAAACAAACTAAAACAATCCAGTTTGTCGCTGCGTAGTGTTTTTCTGCAGCGCCTGTTAGGCCGTGCGTCTTCTTAAATTGCCTTTTATTAGACTAACTCAGCCCTCTGATAAAGAATGTGTCAAGATTATTAGCTATCTGAGCAAATCAAGAGGTCTCAAAAGCCTACTCGTCGTCTTTGGAGCTCGGCGAGTCACCAGAGGGCTGGAACAGCAAACACACAGCCGTGGTGTGTGTACAAACACACACGCAAGCATGCAGGAAAGTGAGAGGAAGAGCTCGTTCAATATCCTGCAGGGATCCACTTGAGATAAAATTCAGCGGCACTAAATAATGCAGTCCATTTATCAAAGAAAAAAAATGCAAACCCTGACATACACACACACACACACACACACACACACACACACACACACACACACACACACACACACACACACACACACACACACACACACACACACACACACACACACACACACACACACACACACAGCACTCTCAGAGGATTGTTGTGGAGCGAAGGTGCCCTTGTGTCCGCGGTCGTTCATCAGAATATGTGATCCGAAGTGCCGTGGTAGGAGAAGAACGACGGCCTGTTTTTCTATGAGTTTACTTTTCAGGTTTTGAACCCTCACAGTGCATAATGCAGCACCGCTGTGCCCTCGCACTGTAAAACACTCCTCCTCTCACTGTGTTTGGATTTGCATCATTCAGCCACAGCGAGAGCTGCAACAGGAGAAACGCCAACACAGCAGGAGGAAGAATTAGATGGGAGGACTTATACCGAAGCTCAAAACATCGTGAAGTTTGAAGAAGATAAAGAATTACAGTTTGGTTCTTTAAATTATTAGAAAGCTTTAAAGCAGCTGATAGAGAAACTCTGATTGAACACAATACAAACTGCAGTCAGACATATTAGTCTTCATGTAATGTTATTGAAATCTGATGCAGCTGGGAAACAAAAGGTTGTTTATTCTTGTTTAGGTTTTTTATATCATAGTGTTACATCATTTTCAAAAGACAAATGAATTATGTGTCATTTCAAACCAAAACAGCATCCTAAAAATCTTTTCTTAACATTATTTTATTAGTTTAAAGTCATTGAGATCAGGCATTACTCTAAAAATACTATCTGTAAAATTAGTCAATGCATAAATGAGTAAAAACAAGTTTGTGCCTAACAAGTTTATAGATTTTAGAAAAATTTTCTGCATTTTTTTTTCAATATTACTAGCAGAAATACAGGCTTTTCATAAGTAAAAAAATATATACGTAAACTTGACAGAAAAAAATACTATTGATAAAAAAGTTTAAAAAAATATATAATAAACTGGGTTTGCTTTAAGTATTGAATCAGTTCAAGCACAATGTTTAATATACATGTCAATGTATAAGTTTATATGAACAATAAAGATGTTATTTTAACCCAAAACAGACAAGATATATCTAAAACTTCTGTGAAGGTTTGGATTCTTCAGTTTGACCTGATAAACCAAGTAGCTAAATGCTGAAACTTTGGTAAAAAACAGACACAACAGTAAAATATTAACAATGTCACATGAGAATCTTAACATAGTGAATTTAAGACTTTTATTCAACTTTGACAAAGTCCTGTTTACATTTCCATAAATGATCTAAGAGCCCAGAGAAATCCTGGTGTGTTTCTTGTAAAATATTTAAAAATAAATAAATAAAAAAAGACTCATGCAGACTTAAATATATTACATAAAGTTTAAACTTACAAAAACAGCATGAAGAAATGAGACTAAATTATATGATCTTGTGTCCCTGAGGACAATAAAAAGTTCACTACAGTTAAACTGGTAACCTATTGATTTCTACTGACATTGGTGGTCTTTAATTCAACAGCCTGTTATTGATGCATTATGCTCACTGATAGCCTTAGGGGTCTGCATTGATCAGGCCTGTAAAGAAAGGCGTTTGCTGTTCTTTCTGCTCAAGTGGATGCTTTTTCAATAGCTGCATGTCCTTGGAAATCCCAGAAAGTGTATTATTTATTTACAAAGTCCAAAGGCTTTGCACAAAAATATGTTTCCTTTACCATCAATAGATCCCTTGTTTGTTGCTTAAAGTAAAGAATGAAAAATTTTGCATCACAAGCCAAGATCATAAAGTTTATGTTGCATGTGATCTAACAAAAAAAGGGGAAATAAGACAGGTATTTTGTAGAATATAACAAAAAATAGAAACATTCAGAGAAACATGCTTGGAAATCCATGAAAAGTACCTGAATTAAATATAAAAGAGGAAACAAAGTCCTCGGATGAGTTCACACAACTAACTCAACCAGCACTGTGCTTCCAGTCCACTACAGAGCAACCAAGCTTTACTTTAGCCATCATTCAAACTGTCATCTCACTGCACACTTCCTGCTGCTGCAGCCTGCGCTCACGCATGTCGCATCTTACCTGTAATCATCGAGTCCCTCGAGGTCTGGAATCGAAACGAGGCGCTGAAACCCGTGGAACAATATGGATCCTGCACCCAGTAGTTTCATTCAACACACCAGCGATCAATGCAACAAAAGCGAGAGTGGGAACGCATACTTGATAACTTTTAACTGGCTGACTTCATCTGGAGCTCTTTGGCTATGGTACTGAGAATTTAAATAGATGAAGCAAAGAGTTTGTATTGCCCTCATATGATTTGGTATGTTTTCTGATTAACCTGCTTACCAAGGCCTGCATTTTGAAGCATGTGCACAAACTGTTTTATTTTACATTAAGTACCGCTGAGGTAAAACTGACCTACTGTGCGCCATGTCGTCATTTTCACGTAAAGCTACGTTTTTCAAGATAGGATCCTCACAGTGACTGGCTGATTCATGACAGAACAAGCAGCCCCTGCAGGTTTTAAGGGTCACGCACTGCAGTGGTTTTCTAACGGTGCAAAGTGAGTCACAATCCATTAGCCTTAACTACCTCCAACACCGTTTTACGTACTGTAAGGCACAGCAGCGTCATAAGTCAGTCATCTTCTGCCACGGAGATTACTCAGTCGTGGCCTTTGTCCACGAAATGCAAGGCCGTGTTCACCTGACTGAGCTCGGTGGATATCGAGCTGCTTACTGCTGCGTGTTAGACTAGTGGAATGCTCACATTAAAGATCAGAGAGGAGCAGGCCAGAGGGAATAAAAGAAATAATAAAAACACTGCAGGTTTCAAGTAAACCAGAAAAGGCCACGTCAGATCTGAAGGGCAGAACTTGCTTCCACACGTCTCCCTACTGAAACAGAAAATGTGATTCTGCGGTTTACCGGATGAATTGGGATTTTTATGGTCACCTGCAGCTTTACAAAAAGTAATCCATTTATATTATCTAACGACAGCACCCAGAAATCCATCTTTTAGCAGCTGAACATAAAATAAAGTGGCAGATATTGGTAGAGTGGACCGTCAGCGGCTCAGTTCTGTCTGCTTTGCCTCAAGGCAAGATGACAAACACTTTCCTTCTCAGATGTTCAAGTATAGAAAAATAAAAGTGAACATAATCAAATTCTCTCACCCACAGTTAAGTATGATGATGAGGATCGCCACAGTTTTGTGGTCAGAATTTTAAAATGATTCCATCACAAAGTCAGACACGCTCACGTGGGCAAGCGAGGACGTGCTCGTTGCAGCAACAGTTGTGCTTCTTTAACTCCCAAAAGAATTTACTGCCTCGATGTTCCTCAGGCGGTGATGTCAGAGCCTGCAGAGTGAAAACTTTAGCAGGCTAAACCTGGAGCATCCAGCAGTAACACTTTCATGTCATTACGGTCGAGCTATGTAGGGCGCTGCTGCATGGAGTTCTTACACACACATGCACAAATACACACACACACACACACACACACACATGCACACACACACACACACACATGCACAAACACACACAGCAATTTTCAATATTCAGCTCAGATATTTGCTTTTATCTGCTCTTAATGGCTAAATCAGAAGAAACGTGGCAGAAAAGTGACTAAAAAGACAGATCATTTAAAATGAGACAAAATGAAACTCAGTCTATTAAATAAAAAAAAAGGGTAAACACATCCACACTAAAGGAGTGGGCATGATAGGAAATGAAATACACTCAAACACCAACTTAGTTGAGATTAGAAGATACTTTTCTTTGATAATAAAACACAGTAAGAATCCTCCTGATTCGCTGATAAATTAATCCTCTCATCTGTTCTGCTGGAGACTGAGAAGGGATTAATCTGCTGCTTTTACTGCCTCGAAGCCTTAAAAGAAGACAGCTCATATTAACACGCATTCATTCTCTTCTTTATGGAAGCTCTAAAAGTTGTGAAACTTTTAAAACTTTATATTCTTGTTGAAGTGGCTTCATTTCATCCTTTACACAAGTCTCAAATTTGAGAATGAGAACATATTTTAAGGTGTAGCTTGTGAATTTTTATAAGATCTTAAAGACAAAAGAACATGTCTGCACCATTTAAAGCAGGCATGTTCAAAGTGCGGCCCGGGGTCCACCTGCTGCCCTCTGAGGGATTTTGTTTGGCCCTCAGCTGCAGTTCAGTTAGTAGAATTTAGCCCTTCAGCAGACTGCTGATGTCATTTTGTAAACATTTTGTGTTCAGACTTGTACTAATAAGCGGCCTACTAAAGATGCAGATGAGGTCCAGTTCATTAAGTTAACTTCCTTATAAATGGAACCACAAACTCTCACTGACTTTTACTGAAGAGCAGACTTCATAACATTTGACTAAATCCAGCAGCATCACTGAAGAAAGAGAAACCCTGATTCTCTTCTTGTTGCTGATAATGGATGAAAATTTGGTTTCAAGAAACTAGAAAACAACTGACTAATCAAATCCACTGACTTTAATGCCATTTTTAAGTTAAGTTAAATATATGAGACCCTTTTAATGTCTCATATGTACAAAGATTTACCTTTATCTATATCAAACACATTTGTTTTGTTCATTAAAATGTTGCATTTATAATGTATTTTTGAGGACTACAAACAAACTAAAACAAAGTTTGGACACTGATTTAAAGTTTAGTAGTGCCTCTCAGTGAGGTTTGGAGCCACCATCAGACTCAGAGGTGATCAGTTTTAGTCCAAGTTGCAGAGCGTCACTCTTGTGTCCCTGGAGTTTGGACATGTTCAAAATGTAGTTTGTGGAGAACTGGAACCCTTCTGAATTTAGTTTCTTTAAGCCGGAAAATGAAAGAAATTCGAGACAACTTTGGGAAGGGTTGGTGACCAGAAAGAGAAAATGAGAGTAAATGGTAAACAAACACACATTACTGAGATATTTAGTGACTGAACTGTGATGAGGAAATTTACACAACTGTAGCGAAATATTTGTAGTAACATCATCAGCTCTGTGTGACGTGTATAAAACAGCTTATTAAAGTGCCACATCAAATCCAAAATGTGCACCTTTTCTTGCTAAATTTGAGTCTCCAGCTTGTTGCAGCTCAGTGAGCTTGTGCCAATTACTACTCTGAATGAGATTTTTTTTAAGGACAACCATAAAAGCAGCACTTCACCAGTCAGTTGTTTTGTTAAACCTCAGGAAGATGACGGAGTGTGAAAGCTGCAGGCGGATTTACTTCAAGCGAAGGCTGCACACTGGTGACCTCTATGTTGCATTTCATTCACTCTGCAATGTCGTCAATGCGTTCAAATACATTATTTATATGGGTACAAAAGCTGTCTGTGATTTTCAAAGCCCACATTTTGCATCATAATCTGCTCTCTTACCTAGCTGCTCCTCTCCTGCTGTGAGGGAACATCTTCATCACACTGTCTTCTGCTGCAAATTCACTCAAACAGCCTCGGTGCATGTGTGAACATGACCTAATTATTTAGTAACAATTTCATCACTTCATTAACATCCCTAAAAGCTGATGGCAACTAAAACTTTTAGAGATTTTTTTTTTTTTAGCAACAGAAACCGTGAGGCTCTGAAAAAAGAAGAGAATTAAAGTGATTTACTGAGCTACGTTTACAAACTGCATTATATAAAAAATATAAAGGATTGTTTGGAGAATTATTTAATTGAACTTAAATGAACAGATTGTATGAAACTGGAATGATGTTAACTGGATTTAACAGGAACTGTATTACTTTCTCATTGAAATACCCTGAGATCAACTAATTTAGTTGTGAATTTGACCTCCATACTTTTGAGGTGTCCCCTTCCTCATTTCCTATTTTTAGTATGTTTGTCACAATTAAATGTTTCCGATCTGCAATCAGATGGAAAATATTAAACAAACACAACCTGAGTAAATACAAAATGCTGTTTTCAAATGATGATTACAGTTATTAATCTATCCAAACCAACCTGGCACTATGTGAAAATGTAATTACCCCCTTTGTTAAATCATGAATTTATAGTGATTAACCACATTAGAAAGCTGAGTTCAGTTTCACTAATTATAAAATCACTTCACTAGATCCTGTCTGACAACATGAAGGAGGCTAAAAGAGCTCAAAAAGCAACACATCCTGCCCTGTTTTAAAGAAATTCAAGAACCAAAGAGGTTCAGGTCAGAGGTCTCAATTTAAGAAGACTTATGGGACAAAACTGGTATCTATGAGAGAGTCCCAGAAAGAACTCATCATCTCAAAAATCATCTGGTGAGTTTTGAAAATAAACTGTCAGCTGATGAGAAAAAAGTGAAAAATCTGGACGGTGTGTGTCCCGGTCCACCTGGAGTCAAACCAACAGCGTTCATCAGGAGAACATCATGTCAGACAAGGAGGTGGTAGTGTGATGGTCTGGGGTTGCTTCAGAACCTGGATGACTTGCTGTAACTGATGGAACATGAAAATACTTTAGGAGAATGTCTGACCTTTGACCTTACACGGGCATTCATGTCGTTTTATTTTTTCAAGATGCCTTGTAGTTTTTGCACGCCGACTGTTTAACGCTGACTTTTGACTGTTTGATTAGACTATTGTCAGAAATTTGCCTTAAAACCACTTCTGGTCCTAAAGAACCCAAGTGGAGTATTAGGATTAGTACTTTCATCAAAAGCATGTCTGCTGCCCTCTGGTGGAGGATCTACAGGTGGAAAGTGCCCATTTTATTTCTTCATTGTTTTTTTACAGTATTTTACAGTATACAGTATTTTTTTACAGTTTTTTTTACAGTTTATTTTTTATTACAGTTATATATTTGCTATATTAATATTGGCCAATAAATAGTACATTTTTGTTAACTAGATTTGTATTATTATTTCATTTTTAATGCGTTTCTGTCTTCTTGTCTCGATACAGGTATGGTTACTATGGTGACCATCATCAGTCACCGACAGCAGCTTTAACATATCTGTTGATCTCCTCAACCTTCCTATAAAGTCTTTGTAATAAAATGCATGGAACGTTAGCTGAGATGGTTACAAAATTTAGTTTTTCAGATTACTCTTTGTGTATTTTCACATTTTGCGCACCATGACAGCATTAAATGTCCTCAGCTTGTAGTACTCATCAACAACTTTGGCACCAAGAGTCAAAACCCCCCAAACCCAGAGGATAACGAGTCTGATAACCCTCTTGTACTGTGAGGCACCGATTTGAAAACAATGCACATTTCATTTTTGTTTCTCCAGATAGAAGTTGCTGGCAGCGCTGCACGGCTCACCAGCAGCCAAATCACAAGTACATGTTACAGTTCGGTGACGCTTCAGCAACGAGCCATTCACAAAAACAACAGGGTGTGGGAGAGGAATGCAGCAAGACGAGACTGTCAGAAACAAGACCTGGCTGCAGGAAGACGTCAGCGAGGGCCTGACGCAGGAGTGTGTTAGCACTGTGACATATTCGAACATTCACACACACATACTCAAACACACACACACACACACATACGCATAAATAAAATACTAGAATTAAATCCACAGGAAACAAATAATTATAGGAGAATACGTTCACGATTTTAAAGAATGGAAGAGTGTTGACAAATTCAGCGAGGTATGTTGTGCAAAGTAACGCTCACACACGTGCACAAACACGCAGCAACTCATGCACCACACACACACTTTACAATGCAAAGAGATAGGCAAATATATTTGAATGACCTTTGACGTGAAACACACTCACATCCAGCACAATAATGAGCATTTCTTAGAAGCACGGTCTCTACAGGACATCTCTATTATGTCTGAATGACACACTGTATGTGTGTGTGGGGTGTGTGTGTATGTATGGGGGGGGTTACATCTCAGTACATCTCTAGGTAATTGGATCTGAGCACAACATGTCGACACTGGCAGCCAATCAAACATTTTTTTTCAATTTCCCTGCCAACATTAAATCCCTCTGCAATATAAATCAGAGGCTTGCACCATGCACACACACACACACACACAAACACACACACACACACACACACACACACACACACACACACACACACACACACACACACACACACACAGACTTAATTTTACATTTGACGATACAAGAAAGACATTTTAACTCCCTGATATCAGCGTGTCCTAACTCATCCGAATGCAGATGAGCAAAAATTGATCAAGACAAGGAGTTGAAGAAAATAAAAAAGAATACAACTAAATGTTGTTCACTGATCTGAAGCTGCATCACTTCAAATAGAAAACTCCAAACACACGAGGAGTTTATGATGTGAATTCGCCTTTAGAAGAGTCACCGTCTTTAATTTCCTGCCTTTTATGTTTGAAGCTGCATTACGCTTACCTTTGTGTCTATTGTTTGAGCTTTCTCTCTATCCCTCACACACACACACACACACACACACACACACACACACACACACACACACACACACACACACACACACACACACACACACACACACACACACACACACACACACACACACACACACACACACACACACAGACACTAAGTAACGTCTCTCATTGTCTGCATCAGAGGAAGACAGAAGGCTGCAGCAACAGGGGCTGAAACTTACCTCCTCCAGAGAGAAATTGAGCGTTCTCACACACCACAAAAAGGGATGAAGAGTGAAGATAAAGACAGAAGTGTGTGTGTGTGTGTGTGTGTGTGTGTGTGTGTGTGTGTGTGTGTGTGTGTGTGTGTGTGTGTGTGTGTGTGTGTAAGAGAGAGAGAGGAAAGAAAATGGAGTATAAGAGAAGAAAACTCATTCAGACGAGTTATTTGGGAAAGAAAAGGGGGAAGAATGTACAACGTGTGTAGTGGTCTACCTGTTGGTGCTGCTCTAGCTGTGAGATTTAATTTTAGGAGAGGATGAGATCAGATCCTACCTGGAGTTGCTCGGACAGCGTGGTGGACCGTCTGGCACTCAGAGCTGGAGCTGAACTCTCCTCAGGACGCAGAAACACTTGCTGACCACGTCTGCAGACAACAAAACCACAATCAGGACCTCTTGGAGTTTCTTTGTGTGTTTAACTTATCAGCTGTGCACACGTCAAGTCAGCTGGTGAAAGTCTGACACACACACGCACACATGCATGCATAGTACAATTTATCTGATCCCAGAACTGCAGTAAATTAAAAAAGATGCATGTGTTTTAGAATCTGAGTGTGTTCATGTGCGTGAAGTCCTTACAGGTCCTTTGCTTTCTTCTTCTCGAGCGCAGTCATGTCATCTCCACTTGTCGTTACGCTGAGAGAGAGAGCGCTGGAGTCTCACACACACATTCACACACACAGACAGCTGCGCTGCAATGCACTCACTCTCACCGGCAGGCTGAGGCACACACTGGCGCGCTAACACCACGAGCAGCAACACATAGAGCTGATAGTGAGCACGGTCCCTCCTCCTCTCTCCTCCCACCTCTGTCTCACTCTCTGGTCCTCCTCTGGGTCTTACTGCCTCCCTCAGCCCTCCCCCCCTCCTCTGGTTCACCTCCCTGCTTTCAACACACACATCACTAAAAGTACACAACATATGGACACAACTCTGCAACTTGTTTTGAGTTGAGTTTATTTTTTGCGTCACTTCCTGACAGATTTTTGGAAACTGTTTTGAGGAAATAGATCAGAGGAAGATTATGAGGTATGTCATGTGCTTTGAATTTTAAATGACGATGTTTATTTTTTATGAAAGAAGCAACCTTTGGACATAAAGGTGACATTTATTTATGCAAATCCCCAAAGAGAGAGAGGTGAAATTGTGGTTTGACATGGTGTCAGATCGGAGGATACAATTACCTGTCAGCCTTTTACATATAAACACAACCATGTGAAGATGTAAACCCAGTAGATTAAAAGGCTTACAGATATAATCATGGTGATTGTAGGAGGAAATAAGAACTGATCTTTATGGTCCGTAATTATCATGAGCTATACCAAAGCTTTTAGTCAAATCACACGTCTTCATCGTGAGGACGATCTGATCCTAATGTGGCATATGGCCGACTTTTCGGAGGAAATGAATCTAGTCATGAAATAAACATCAGTCCTGATTCCTGTGTTCTCCCAGAGAAACACTACGATCACATGTGACACAATTAGGACGATGTTCATACGACAAACTGCTCATCTTTGAGATTTTATAAACAGACAAAATGAGTCATTTTCTCTGAGCAGAGAATTGTATTTGGCAAAATAGTTTTGTAGATTTTAGGACATGATGGCACACATTCTGTGAGAGGATTTCAAAGAAAAACCTGAAGATTCTTTTTTTATTATTATTATTTTATATACTAAGAAACATGTTCTGAAATGTGCAACCTTCAATTAATATTTAATTTTAATTATGATCTCATGACCATCAGTGATGGTTGGAACGTAGTTGGACCAGTAAATCCAAAGCAAGACCTTTCATCCCAGCTTTACCACAAACTACAGGATGGTCCTTGTAAACCAGACCCTGAGATACTTTAACCCTTTGATTCCTGAGACTCAGCTGAGACTGCTCAGAAAAGCTACAGGAAGCCACCTCTACAGGGTTCCTGACCTGGGGGAGAGACGTCAAGACTGAGACAAAAGCAGCTTCAGAAAACAAGCGTTATTTGAATGGAATACACTATTTACCATTATGTTTGAGGCAAGAACATGTGATGAGAACATGTCACACGTTCTTCAGACCTTACTTTTGCAGCATCCATCCTGTCAGGGGAAAGTAAAATAGAAAGTAAGTTGATTTAACAGAGTTGTTCTATGAGCGGTAATGTTTTATTCTTTTATTCCTCCTATAGCTCCGGATGCCATAAACACCTGCAGCAGTGTGTAGCTGACCAGAATGAGGACAGCTGTTGGAGGACATCGCTGATATGACTTTGAACAAAGAAGGAAAAAGTATTTAGAGATTGTTACTGATTTCTGTTACAAGAAGATAGGAGTTTTACGTGGCACCTTACACTGATCATTAACAGGGATTTAAATCTGCAGAGCTTCAGTCTCACCGTTAGGAGTGATCAATCACTGCCTGGCAAAAACACTTTGCACTACATCATTCGTTAACAGGGTACCATTTATGCTGTTTTACTTCGATAACTTTAGAAACTCGTTTTCATGCATGGTGCATTTGATGCTCTTATCTGCTGAGGCTCACATCATTGTAATATGTGAGGTTAATTGGGGCTGCACATTAGGATGTAGTAATTTTCCAGCATCTGGCAGAAAGTTGCTGGAGTTGTTATGTTTATCCATTAATGTTGCAACTTATTAGTCGGCAGTTTTCACATTCCCTTTGTGGGTGTTTTAATTTCAGAAAACACAACAGTCATGTCTCCTGAGGATATAACATAAACTGATGATAATGTGCTCATTTTAGGGGCTCTAGCTGCTAAATGTGAACACGTTCAGTCATGTGGTCAGATGAGTTCAGCTAAATGGTCAACGCATCCATAAAGACCAACATCTGATCATGTCATGTGACATCTAATGCATCAACACTTAAAAAATGAAAATGTTTGTCAAACTTCAAAATTTAGTGCTTTAAGCTTTATTCTTTATCATACGTCTTAAAGGCACACTATGCAGTTTTTGCTTGTTTTTAGCTCCCCCTAGTGTCCATTTTGAGTCACTGTCACAAAAACTTTAGCATTGTTTCAGCTCAGAAACACCTAAATCTAACTGTTGAAATGTCTCCTCAGCCTTCACTGCTTTCTACTGCAGCGGTTCATCACTCATTCAAAGAAATCAGCTGTGTTCAAACAGGGAGAGATTAAAAAAAGCAGGAATCATGAGCTAAAACACTCTGGAGCTAGCATAACTACTAGCCACATAGGGCTAGCCTAACCCTCGCAAGATACGTGACTTCAGGGCACCGAACAGAAGACTCAGAAGTTGCAAATGTGGTATTCTAGACACATTCAGCAGATGGGGCTGAGTGACTTTTCATTAACCCTGTAAAGAGTCATATTAGCACAGACTGGCTCAAGAAAAATATTTTAAAATATAAAAAAGTTACATAGTATGCCTTTAAAAAATGAAAATAAACGTAAATGTTAAATAGAATGATTTAGACCTAATGCAACCCATGTTTATACACTTGAGCTCCTATGAAAGGCCTTTTGAATATTTTCTAAACATCAAGATTTTTTAATTAATAAAACTTCTGCCATTTGTATTTCAAAGTAAAGATCAGACTAACTTTTGCTTCTTGATGCAGAAAAATAAAAGACTAAATGTCGGTTTGAGATTTCCTGCAAATAGTTTAATTATATGACATCACAGGTTATGACACTTAAAGGGACACTATATAACTCTTTTTTTTTTTTTTTTGCTTTACATGATACAGAATATCGCATTTGCAACTTCTCATTCTCTGGTCCGGTGCCCTGAAGTCTCATAGTACTGCATATGCCTTTAAAGTTCACTACAATTTGAAATGGGTTGCATTGCATTGGCAGACAATTAATGTATCCATAAAAGACAGAAATAATGCATTCATGAGTGACATCTTAAAGCTGCTATGTGCAGTATTTTTCTATGTATCAAAGTTTTCTAAATGTTTTAAATGATATTTTAGGTCTAAACTATGATCTATGGGTAAAGTTCCACAACATCTGTTATTCTTCTGAAGACTTCCTCCTATAGACCCCTTTGCATTCTTTCTGACCAGCAAACGTTTTCAGCCAATAAAATTCAAATTTCTGCTTTGTCGGCTGTCAGTCAACATGCATGCGCTTCGAGCAAACCTGTAGCACTAGGGGGCGCTCTCGTACAGGACGCTCTGTATCTTTCTCTGTTTACAGCCTCAGCCATCGTGGAGCAGTCAATTTCTACTAAAAAGTTATCCATTCCCTGGCTTCTGAGGGATTCTTTTTTTAAACATTTCTCCTCAAAGAATGGCAAGGCTTGCCAAGGATAAACGTTTATTTTGGTCAAGAACTTCCTTCACGACGGAGTCATTTCCGGGTTCAGCAGCAGCTCGCTGTTCCAGACCAACGTATCAGAAGCACAGCAGGGACAGACGGCTCAGACCCTCGTACAGTGTGAGAACATGATTTGTGAACTGTGAGTGATTGAACCCTACAATGTAATCGTAGATTGAACAGGAGTTGCACAGTTTCTGCCCAGCTTACAGACCGAGGTAATGCGCCGTGAACGCGAGCACACGCTCGTGTCGAAGTGTTTTGGGAGGAGCCGTTGGACGTTGGATTCAAAAACTGCTCTCTTGCTGAAATAATCCACAGTGCGGCTTTAATCAATATGTTTATATAAACTGATATCTAAAACTGGTATCTGGTAAATTCATTATTAATGCCTTCATATGTCAAGTATCTTTTTTACAAGCAGTTTCTTTTATTTGGGATTAATAATCTTCTAAAATATAAAAAACAACTTGACAACTAAAGATTAAGCAAAGAAATAAAAGATTTCAAAAAGACTCCTTATAGCAGACTACTTCTGCTAACAAATTAAAGGCCTACTTTTTCTTTAAGAAATGCATATCACGTCTGTTAGCACTGACTTTACCTCAATAAGTTGACTAGCTGTGGCAGCCATTGTGAACGGGGCTGACTCCAGGAGTCAATCAGCTGTAGATGAACATCCAGTGATTACTTTGAGAGTTTCATTAAAATCAATACAGCAGGTAATGAGATATTTTGTGAACAGATAAACAGGTTTAACTCTAAAGTTTTAAACAAAAGCTCAATTAAAAGTGTAGCGCTGATGGTTGATGACTCTCATCTATGATGATACTAAATTCATGCTCAACTTCTGTAAACGTGTGTAGCCCAGTTAAAACTGTGCTTTGTAATAAAACCAAGAATTTAACTAAGGTCATGTTAAAACATGCATTTGAGTTCTAAAAACAGTGTTTAATGGATAAAATGTGTGATTTAATATGATGAATGAGTGTTTTTGTTTAAAAAAATAAGTTACTTTGTCATTAAAAATGTATTGGGTTATAAAAAGCAGAATAACAGTTCATATTTGTTAAAGAAAAACTGAGTTAAGCTGATTAAATCAATCATTGTCAAATTTACTACGTCCCTTGAATGTTACACAAGTTTGTTTAGAATGTACATGGCAGCCGCATGGCAGGCCCACAACCTAATTTTCAGTGATGTCATGTGTCAATCTTGTTCTGTTGTGTTTTGCATTGGACAAATGAATTTTGTACTGACCAATCTGATGTAAGTGGGTGGGACAAAACGTGCTAGAGGGCAGTGTGCATATCAGAGCAGCAGAGCATGAAATGGAGCTGAGGGGTGAAGATGAGAGCCTGTAGCTGTCCAATACTGAGGTTAATGCAGAGTTGCCAACAAGTAACGGACTTTAAGAAGCATAAAGAAGGTAAATACCTTTGTGTTTATGTTTTATGCTGCTTCAGAAAGATGCAGTGTGCTAGAGAAAATAATTCGAAGTGCAATTAGCATTTTAGCTTGCTAGCATGATGTAGCATGTATGTCAAGAATTTAACAGCAGATGTTATGGTACATTGAATGTAAATGCTAACATGAGTGGCTAGTAAAACTCTTAATATCTCGATATGAGAAGAAAAATGAGTTCTGTGAATGATAGCTTAGGAACTGAGAACTGTTACTGTATTCAGTGGACCAGGAGCTAATCTTTGGACCCGCTGGAGAGAAGCAGAAGTTCCCCATTCAGCCATTGAGGGCACATGTGAGGTTGCTGCTGAGAGAGACCTTGGAGTTTCACCTTTGTCATCGCCTGCCTGTTCAGCTTGCCTAGCTGCATATTAAAGGGATCATTACAACTGTTTTTCCCATTCTAATTGGAACTCAAAAGGATTCGTGAGTACAAAAAATCTAACCAGTGCACTGCTTTAATTTTGTTTTGCTCAGTGAGTGAAAGGGCTGTTTGTTTTTGGCCACACCGCACCCAAGCATCGATTCAGGCCTGCAACGGGTTTTATTTTATTTAGAATTTGGACTTTTAGAAACCTTTACAAGGTAAAGGTTATGTGAACTGAAAAGTGTGGTTTATTTTGAAATACCTTTGAAGGGTAACTACACTAAAGGACTATTTTGACTTTTTATATATTTTTTATTTTATATTTGGTGTTAAACTAATAATTGTTTACTAAACTGTTCATTTAAATTGGAATCCTGCTTCAGTGTTTTGTTTCTTAATTATTTTAAAGCTTTTATATTTCATGGGATTGTATTAGAAATTAGGATTAATCTAAACTAGATTCTTAGCAGGTTATTAAAGGTGAAATATTTCATGTTCTCCTGCTAAGTGGAGGCACCGCCAATAAATTTGAAGGTTTGATGAAAAAAAAAGGAAACTAATAAATAGAAAGTTGTATCTCCTGTAAGCCAGTAGTACGGCAAGCCATAACTAAAAGTTCCCAGGGCCCCGTCCAGAGTACTATACCCAGTTTAACCTACTGGTTAACAATCTAGCTACGTGGTACGGGTGCTACACGTGATTGAGTTTTATTAAGTCACAGTTGACTGTAGTGGCCATCTGGACTCAAAACGTTTATCATTTTAGATAAACATGTAATAATTATTTTCTCAAAAATGTGATATTTTGCTAACACAGAGATGCAGGCAAAACCATTAAAGCCTGCCTTTTGTCCGCCGTCAGTTGGAGATAATAAATCCTGAAATGTTCGTCTAACCAGATAAACAAAGTCTCCCATCACTGCTGCTGATCTGGACATTTAATCAATTGGTAGATTTATCCCATCAGCTCAAACAGACGCAGGAAGAAAACATTGCGTGACGCTAACTCTCATTGATGGAATGACCCTTAGCATGTTGCATCAATCTGATGACAAACCTGTAGTCAACACAGTTCAGTTTAGTGTGACTTAATGTACTGTGACCGTTTCTAAAATAAAATAAAAAGATGCTAAAGGAGTATTATTGGTTTGTAAATTATTAAATATACGGTAATTGACTCAGTATAGAAGGTAGAACAGCCATAACTGAAATGAATGAACTGGACAAGATGCTGAAAACTGCAGTGTCATTCAGAGGCTGAAATCACCTGAAACTGGGATAAATCTAGGAAAATCAAAGTATTTTTTAGGAATATACAAAGTTGCTTAAGCTTTAACATACGTGACACTTCTATCCAGTGCAATACAAGGCTGGATTTATTCTGAAGTAAACCTGCTCTGATGCATAATTCAGAGGCTGATTCTTGTTGGTGTGCTCTGTTATAAAATGCTCTAATATCCCAGTAAACCCCGAGGCTGCCTGTTTTGTACACATGGTAAAAGGTTATTCCAGCACAGCCCCAGACTCTATTGACCAGAGTTGGCCAACAGCCTCAAGACACACAAACTCACACACACACATAATCAGAACTGCACACAATTCATAATAAAACTTCTGTGAAGGCCCGGCCACAAATAAAGCTCTGACAAACAAACACACACTCACACAGGAGAGCAGGTCATTTATTCACGTGACTTACAGCAAAAAAATACAAAACTGGTTGGTTCAGACCCTCAAAGACTGTTTCTCTTCAGCCACAGCGGACTCACACAGACATTCGGTTTGGAATGAACAGAGTATCGATCTCAAGTTCGTGATTAAAACAAGGCTGCTCAAGTGCAATCAACACACACACCCTACATGTAATCACTCTCTCTCTTCTCTCACTCAATTACTCTTTCACACTCATTCAGATGCACAAACCACACACAGAGTTCACAGTGTGAATAAATGCCTGTAACCTGGAATACACGGGCCTGGAATATGATGAGGATCCAGGAAGTAGTCCAGGTCAGAGGCTGTGTTGAAAATATAGTGATCCTTGGAGGAGATAAGTGTATATGTGATGTCTATAAAAACAGTGATTGATGATGCACATGCCCTGAAGTGTGTGTGTGTGTGTGTGTGTGTGTGTGTGTGTGTGTGTGTGTGTGTGTGTGTGTGTTTGACCTGACTCTCATGAAGCTGTCGAGTGATTGAAAGCACTAAATGGTGAAGGTGCACTCAGGAGAAAAGAGCTAATCTACATAATGGTGGGACTGTATTAGTGGTATCCTGATGCTCACACACACTCTCACACACACTCCTACATTCAAGTCGATTGATTGGAAGTCCCTCTCCACAACAGAAGTCTTCGTCCTGCTCGTTGTATCTGAATGAGCCAACCAGAGTTAAATGTGTGTATTTAAGTGTATATTCAGTAGTACTACACACGATTGCATTCCCTGATAATGACAGATGGATGATGACAGCTACATGTATAAACATTTTATGTTTTTTATTCTAAAGATGTTAAAGGCTTGTTTTAAAAACCACTTTTCCACAGCATTATTATTTTAAAAAAACTTTCTGGGATTTCACAGGGATGGTGGTGCACTCTGTATCAAAAGGGCATTAATTTTAAATATTGTTTGAATCAGGTTTCATTTCGGTGAGCGTAACACTGAGAGCAGGTTATTTGTTAAAGACACAGAGAGAATATAAGATCAGAGGTTTTCTGACTCTGACCTGTGAGCTGTCTGAGCTCTTATGGGAGACTTTATGCTGGTTGGCTTTCAGCAAAATTTAAAGGATCATTTTCTGAACTTAACTGTGCAATCTGGGTCAAGGTTTAAAGCAGCAGTTTGTCATCATTAGATCTGGAAGTGGTTGGCTAGAATATCACAGAATTACTGGGAAAAATACACAATAAACCTTCAGATATTTTAATTTATTATTATTTTTTATGACGATGTAACAGTTTCGTGCTGTAATGATATCAGAAAACCATGTGTCGAATGATATTTAATAAGAGTGCATTTAATGAAATAAAATAGTAAAAATGTAACGAATTAAACTTTGACATTGATCAAAACGGCATCTTTAAAAATTAAATGAATTATTACATATTTTCTTTGTGGTTAGCTTGTTAACCCCTGCTGGAAAAAACTTAGAAAGTCCTAAGTTTTGATTTATTGGATCATCATAATAAAAGCATATATGTAAATATTTTATTTTGAGTCTATGTATACTATAAAAATGATTAAATTGGCACTTGCCATGTCCCAAAACACATGAATTTAGCATGTTTTTCCACATGTGAGTGCATGTGGAAAACCATGTGACCACATGGGATCCCATAAACATGTTAAAAGTGTTCTATAATCACATGTACACCATGTGTTTTAAATGTCAATTTAACATGTTTTTACATGTGAAAACATGCAATTTTTCCCCATGAGACATTTACATTATTTATTCCAATTAACATAGAACACATGTTTTTAACATGTAATTTAACATATGTCACATGGTAATTTCAAATGTCATATGTTAAGTTCATGCGGGTTTTTTTTTTTTTTTTGTCCATAATGGTTGTAGTACTAAGATCCCCCACCAGAGGCAGAAGACATGTAGGATTTATTATAGCAGGTTTTAAAGGCATACTATGCAGTTTTGGCTTGTTTTTAGCACCCTCTAGTGTCCGTTTTAAATTACTGTCATAGAAACATTAGTGTTGTCTTTGCTCAGAAACACCTAAATCTAACTGTTGAAATGTCTCCTCAGCCTTCACTGCTTTCTACTGGAGCGGTTCATCACTCATTCAAAGAAATCATCTGTGTTCAAGCAGGGAGAGATTTTAAAAAATCAGGAATCATGAGCTAAAAACACTCCAGAGCTAGCATATCAGCTAGCCACATTGGGTTAGCCGAACCCTCACAAGATACGTGACTTTGTGAGACTTCAGGGCACCAGGCCAGAGACTCAGAAGTTGCAAACGTGGTATTCTGGATACAAAATGCAGATGGGGTTGAGTGAGTTTTCATTAACCCTGTAAAGCAGGGCTATAGGCGGCCCGGGGCCGCATCTGGCACAATCATCTCTGGCCCACCAGCCATACGATCTTTTTGTTTGTTTGTTCTTGCATAAGTGTGTGTGTGTGCTAGATCACATTTATATTTCAAATACGACAAACTACTGCAGTAACAAAATCATGGTATTTGTACAGTTTAAACATTTAATCAGCTCTGTCTTTAAAATGTAATAAAATCCACCACAAACTGACGTGGATTACCACCAACCCCGACCTGTGGAGTCTCCACGGAGTGTCATGTGGCCCATCCCAGTTTGTAATTGAATACCCCTGCTGTAAAGGGTCATTTTAGCACATACTGGCTCAAGAAAAAGAATAAAAAATATGAAAAAGTTGCATAGTGTGGCTTTACATGAATGTATTAATCCTGCTAAAGAGGTAGAGCTCTTAGATGGAGACCCATTTGACACTTCATTAATTCTTCAAAACTGTTAGTGTCCATTTCAAAGTAGTGCATAGTTCCCCGTCTCCTCTCCATCACATCAAGTGTCTTTCTCAAAATGTTCTTTAGTACGTCTGTGTCTTATTCCCTGTTTATCCAGGAATTCCACAAGAGATCCGACTCAACTAACCCCAACAATGAACAACAAGCACAGTGGTTCTAAAAAGCTGGATATCAACTCAGTAACTCAGCTCTGGACTTCTGCCTCTGGATCTGTGAATGTTTGTGTTAACAGGTGGAATTATCATCAGTGGACCAGTGACAGTCAGGAAACTGGAAAAGAAAGAAGTCAAAAGGTTTGAACTTTCCTCTTTCAAGGCTATCCTAACCATTTTAGAACATTATTAATAATGTGACTTTAATCTCAATAGAAAGAGATTAATTCAGTTTGGTGAATGTGATGCACTTTAAACACAAATGTTCACAACCTGAGGTCTGCTGATCAGCTGACTTTCATTTCTGGGGTACGACTGAACTTCTCTAGTTGAAGTGGCAATTTCAAAAATCTGCTCATCCTAATTAGCACTGTGCATTTGTAAAACTGCTCATATTTTATCAAGAATTCATGCTTTTAAATTGTAAAATGCATCAGATTTCTGCATATCTTTGCACACTAAACACGTATTGAAACAGCCTAATCAAGATTCATTAGTGAATAAAGACAAAAATCACATTAAGTATAATTCAATTGATTTAAGAGTTCTTTTAAAGAACATTGTGCAATTATCTAATCAGTCTGTGTTTAGAAAAACATGAAAACACAAAAAATAAAAGGCATAAACAACTGTAATGAATTAAGCTGAGACCTTTTCATTCTGAAGCAGCATCCTGGTTAAAAGCTTCACACCTCATGATGTATGAACAATCATCCTAAAAGGTGTGTGTGTCTGTGTTTGTGTGTAAACGTTACCTAATCTTATTGTTACTCGTAACTAATTTCCTTAAACAACCCAAGCAGTAAAACAACAGCAGGAAAGCGCTGCCGGCACGCCCTACGTTGGAAACTCACGAAGACGAGCGGAACCTCTCACATGCTCTCAAACTGTAAGCACCACTGTTTGTATTGATAACCTGTTTCAACATACGATAACCCGGCTCTACAATGGACTCAACTTAGAAACAGCATCAATTACGCTACAAAGAGGATGTAGATAAAGCACCTGTAGGGAAAACACACATTATATAATTCTCCTTGTACTCAAAGCATGAAGATTAATCCTCACGTGGAGAGACTCTGAAGGTGGCAGCTGATCAAATTATCAGCAAAATTCAAGTGTTTTTGCAAGCAAACGTATTAACATGACTCACACTTTGAAGCAGCTCTGAGTGTGCTTATGGAATGTCAAGGTACATGTGTGGGAGGAACTCTCCTGATGAGGTCCAATGGTACCTCGGTGATGCCGCTCCTTTAGTATAAACTCACTGCCTTCTGCATCTCACTGCCGCAGCAGCGATTCACTGGGTGATGACCTGCAGAATAGCCACACACCTAAAAATAAAAAAGCCTTCAGACTTCCTATTCATCAGAAATCATAGAGCAGCATGTTGAGAGGCTGCTTGGTGGTTGCTATGCGAGTTGGTGCGTTGGCAACCTGAAAGGTTTACAAGCCAGTTTCCATACCAACATGCACCATCTCCTAACAGAGAAGAGGCAGAAGAGGGGATGAAAAAAACACATGATCTTACTGCTTTATGGATGTCTTAGCTGAGAAATCCTACTAGCTTTATGCGTTGATGGTTATCAGACTGAATGCTGGAGAAACTTTAAGCCAACGATAATTTAATTTTAAGAACTATTGTGACATAAAGCACACTAAGACAGGTTGGGTTAAAAACTGAAGGGGTTTACAGAAGTTTGATTTACAGAAAAGTCTTTTTAAAGCATGTTTCTGTTTTAAAGTAACACATAATTATTATCTCATCCTTTGCTTCCTGAAGATCCTCGGTTTGGAGAAACGGCAACCTGAAATTATTGATGAGGTAAAATCCAAAATGCATTGCCAAGTCCTCCAAATACCCCCCCCCCCCACACACACACACACACTCTTCCAGCTTCACTGGCTGCCTGTGAATTCAGGTGTCTCCTTTAAAACTCATCTCTTTAAACTGGTTTTTACCTGACCTCCTGCATCAGTTACTTTTTCTGTGATTGTAAAGCACCTTGTGATTTATATCTTGAAAGACATTATATATATAAACCTTACTTACTTTCAATGTAAAATCAAGGGCAATGCTTCACATAAACAGCTATTAACATTTACAGATGTAAAAGTTATTTATTTGAACAGAGGTTGTTCAGGAAGCTACAACAGTTAAGATAGTACTTGTATTTTTACTCATGAAAACCACTTTAAAATATCAGGTAGACGTTTTCCTGCTGATTAAACTGAATTTCACTCAGAAATATGCAGCTTGCTTTCTCTCATCTTTCTTCCTCGTTTCCAAACTTTATCTTCTTTTGAATATAAGCTTCATTATAAAGGTTTTAGCTGTATGCAGAGAAATGTCGAGGCACTGTGATGCTGTCAGTTTGCTGAGCATGTGGATTAAGGATCAAACTTTCAGGGAGATGCATTAAAAAGAGTCAAAAGTGGACTGGGCAGTTGTTACAGGCTTGCAGCAGCCAACTGGACACACGGTCTGCTTTGTTCTTTGATCAGACTGTAATCAGTTCAATGACCTTCATATCACAAAAGTACCGACCTTGAAAAAAGTCTGACTCAGGGACTGTAATAGTTTCTTGGACCAATCCTTTGATCCACATGACGGTCACTGTCTCTCACTGATAACGGACACTGGATTTAAGTGGATTTACAGCAAGAATGACAATAATTTCCATGTATCTCCTTCAGTTTAATAAAATGTTTCTGGAAAGAGGGTTTTAACATTTAAGAGCTGTAACCTTTAAACCTTTAGAACAACTCCAATGTGAATATTGTCACAAAAAAGCACTAAATCCTTACTGTGTACATCTGTGTAACACAGATGCTTTGGTAGCCGCTATAATAAAACCGTTTGGCCTGCAGGATGATTTTTCATTTCCAATTTGTACAACAGAAAACCAGTCATGACATTTGACAGGCTGGAATTGATTAAGCTGCTAAACGATTTCCAGCTATTGTTTTTGCATGGCCTGCAAGCACAATTATTAGGAAAATGGTTCTTTTCAGCATGAATTTATTATTATACAAATACAATATTCTGATCCCCAAAAAAGGATAAGTTAGTTTAGTCTTTCTCTAATAAAAATAGAAGTGTGCACTCTCATTAAGCACAAAGAGAAGAATTCTGTTGTTTTTCCCTTCTAACCTAGAGGTATCAGTTAAAAGAATAAAGCTTTATTTTATGGCCACTATAAGAATTACTGTGGGCTGCATGGTGGAGCAGTTGGTAGCACTGTTGCAAGGCAGCAAAGAGGTTGCAGGTTTGATTCCCATCTGCAGCTTTTCTGCATGGAGTTCACAGAATGTTCTCTACATGTACTGTATGCATTGGTTCCCTCTGGGTACTCCCGTTTCCTTCCACAGACCAAAAATATTCATGGTAGTTAATTGGCAACTATAAATTGTATCTTGCTGTGAGTGAGTGTGAGAATGGTTTTATGTCTTGTTTGTCTCTATAGCCATGTTTCCATAGCAGGGTTTGGTGCGGGTCGGATCGGATCCTCGTAGTCCGGTACGGGCCCTCTATTTCAGTTGAGCGTTTCCATCAGCTGTCGGACACTCACTTGCAGGCAGGGTTAAACGTAAATGCGTATCATCACGCTTCTCTACCACCGGGCTTAGCAAGTTTATTGGGGGGAAACCCTGGCATTAAATATTTCATCTATTAAATCTGTCAAACTGATTTGTTGCTGAATAACTTTACCAGAATCAGCAACCAGAGTTAAATACATTCTCAGTTGGGGGTACTTTGGTAGTGTGGGGTGTTTATCCCCCTACTTTGATTCCTGTACAACCCAGGTGAGAGTTCCTGTTCCTGTTGGCCTCATCAAGTCAGGACCTCAGGCAGGCACTGGAGTGGTTTGTAGCTGAGTATGAAGCAGCTGGATGAAGATCAGCATGTTCAAATCCTTAAAGCTGATAGGAGGATTATTTTTCTCTGTATCAAAGTTTTCTAAATGTTTTAAATGATATTTCAGGTCTAAACTATGATCTATGGGTTGAGTTCCACAACATCTGTCATTCTGATGAAGACCCTCCTTCCTCCTAGAGACCCCTTTCCATTATTTCTTGCCGCCAACATTTTTTAGCCAATAAAATTCAAATGTCTGCATTCTCTCAACATGCATGTGAATCGAGCAAACCTGTACCAGTAGGGGGCGCTGTCGTACAGGACGCTCTGTGTGTTTCTCTGTTTGCCGTCTCAGCCTCACAGCTCATTTCTACTAAAAACCTACCCATTTCCCAGCTAAAGACGGATTTATTTTTATTTTTAAACCTTTCACCTCACAGAATGGCAAGGCTTGACAGGGTTACGCGTTTATTTTGGTCAGAAAGTTCATCCAGGGCCGAGTCATTTCTGTGTTCAGCTACAGACAGAGTAGCAGCAGCTCGCTGCTACAGAGCTAAGCATCAGAAGCAGCAGGGACAGAGAGGGCTCATCAGACCCTCGTAGTGTTGGAATAAGATTTGTGAACTGTGAGTGATTAAACCCTACACATTGAGCTGTACAGTTCATGCCCGCAACGTATATCCGCCGTATGCACGTGCGCACATGCGACCGGACGCGCGTTTCACGGTGTTTTGAGGAGGAGCCGTTTGATGTTAGATTCAAAAACTGCTCTCTTGATGAAATCCTCCACAATGCGGCTTTAACCGACTAAAGGGTGGATTACCATCTCCAGCTTTGAAATGAATCACTGCTCCAGAAAGGAGGAGTTTATGTATCTTGGGGCTAGGGTTGGGCGATGTGTAACTTTTTCCCCAATCATCTATCATCAGTCCAAAAATCAACGATGGGCAATCTAAATACTCACTGATGGAAATGAGAATTTAAAATTCCAAAAATTAAGAATTGAGAAAATAATGCCAAAAACCACAACGTCACCTATTTAAGGTTACTTTGGCTTTAAACAGACGTATAGTGGCAGCAAATGGCTCCAACATCTACGTGTTCACCCTCCTGCTGAATGTGCTAACTAAGCTAACACAGTGCTAGCCTCCCCTCCACCATGGTTTTATTTAGATACATTTATTTTCTGAAGACAGGCTGCTACCGTTCTGTCTGTCACAGGGTGAGTAAATAAATCACCACTGCTCTTGGAGGGCAAAACAGACTTTGCTTGCAGCTGGGAGGAATTTGTGTGCAACATTTAAAAAGAGCATTATTATTTTTGCGTGGGCTGCGTCCTTTGACTTCAACCAGTGTTAATAATTAGGAAACTAATGGGTTTAACCCATCACCGATAGTCGATAGATTCGTCTGATCGCCCAACTCTACCTGGGGCCTTAAAACTGAGGAGGAGGTTGTTAGGTGTACTGGGACAACATCTGCAATGACGGACATCTGTCATGGGGAAGGAGGAGTGGGAAGGAAGAGAAGAAAGAAGTTGAGAAAGTTGAAAGGCAAACTTTACCAATTAGTCAACATTCCAACCCCGACTTTGCATCATGACTGAATTGGTGAGTTCACAAATACAAAGGGATGAAATGGGCTTCATCTGCAGAGTGGCTAGACTCACCCCAGGGATCAAGTCTGGAGCACTGAGTTTGGTCGCTGCTCCTCAGCATGATAAGGAGTCCGATGGGGTGGTTTGGATGTCTGGTAGGGATTCTTTCTAGGAGCCTTTCATGTTTCAGACATCAGGTATCTGTTGAGAAGAAGGTCTGGAGATCTTTGCTTAAGCTGCTGACCACGACATCAGATAAGTGGCAGAAGATAGACGGATAGATGGATGGTCAGAAGGAAGTCAGGTGTCTTTGTTTGGGCTGGACTGGTGCACGTGTCACTTTAACAAGTTGCACTGAAGAAAAAGGGCTGCAAATACTGCAGTTTTCTCTTGAGAAGTGCAGGTATTAGGAACAACCTAAGAGATCTCTGACCAGATACTGAGTAAGTAACTGAGATAGGATACTTGGCAGAACCCTACATTGCCAAGCCTTTGGTAGAGGAACCGGCTTTTAAGAGAAAGTGCAACTGGGCAGTCGTAAAGCCAGCAGGCAAAGATGATCGTCCACTGATCAGAAGGTCAGCAGTTTGATCCCTGGTTCCAGCAGAGTTGCCCCCGAGGTGCCATCCAAAACGGCAGCCCACTGCTTGTCAAGAAATACAAAAAAATTAGAGGATGGGTCAAATCCAGAGCAACAATATCCCTAAGGGATAAATAGTGGATACATTATATTATCATTATTATTATAAATTGCAATGTTAAAAAAGAGCAAGCTGAGAGGTTTTATCATTACTGAAAAATGACAAAAAATACCATGTTTGGATGAACAGCTGGTGTTACAACAGTGATAAATCGCTCAGCTTGAAATGCACAAGGTTGCATTTAAACATGCTAAGTGGTCAGCAGCACCCTGTGACCCTGGACAGAGCACTTTACAGTGTGTTTCATATTCACATTGTACATACTGGATGGTTTTATCCTCTACAGTTCAACACAAATGAGTGCATCTGGTGCACCATGGAGTTCAAGTGTGTGTGTGTGTGTGTGTGTGTGTGTGTGTGTGTGTGTGTGTGTGTGTGTGTGTGTGTGTGTGTGTGTGTGTGTGTGTGTGTGTGTGTGTGTGTGTGTGTGTGTGTGTGTGTGTGTGTGTGTGTGTGTGTGTGTGTGTGTGTGTGTGTGTGTGTGTGTGTGTGTGTGTGTGTAGCCCAAGGACTCATCACCAAGGAGAGGGGCTGGGAATTGAACCATCATTTTACAGTCTGGAAGATGACCACTTTACCATCTGAGTCCCCAAAGAATAAAAATAAATGCTGACTGATATTAAAACATGAAATGGCTGGGGGGGGGGGGGGGGGGGGGGGGAATGATATTCCTAATGGGCTTACACTGCAGCTTCACATCACACTCAGCGTCCTCA
Organism: Callopanchax toddi; assembly: GCA_006937965.1. Classification (NCBI taxonomy): domain Eukaryota; kingdom Metazoa; phylum Chordata; class Actinopteri; order Cyprinodontiformes; family Nothobranchiidae; genus Callopanchax; species Callopanchax toddi. Next base: position 1,112,551 of record SSNR01000056.1, on the reverse strand, counting down.
CTAAGAGTAAGCACACCATGAGGAGCCTGTACCATCTATCTATTTAGACATGAGAGCCAATACATTTTGGATGGCCTTGCCTACACTCTCCCTGATGTAAGTAGTTTATACTTTTAGATGAGCAAAAACTTCTTGTTGCTCTTGAACCAGATTTCTTGACAAATATCTGGTTCTCTGGCTGTTGACACGTGCACTCTCACACACACACACACACACACACACACACATGCACACACGATGTGTTTGCACGAATGTGCAGTGAGGTTTGTGTCTGCTACTATCACACAACTGTCTGTGGTGCTGTTAATGTGTTCATCTCACCATTCTACCTAAAGTGACCCTCGCTGTGTTAAACGTGTTTTTAATGTGCTCCAGTCAACATTTGTAATGGTTACAACATTAAATGATAGAAACCATTAGGTGAAAGTACAATTGCTTTTGTATAAATTAAGATTTTTGAAGCATTTATTGATTCTTATTAGGAGTTTGTAAAACTTTTATGAATAATCTATAATAAAACGTGATATGAAGTTGAGCACTGATGTTTTGTACATGCAGGTACTGGGGAAGTAGCAAAGGCTGTTTTGGCTCCAATAAGAAATAAAGGCTCCTCATGTTAGCATATAATAACACACTGATTATTGCTAACATTATTGCTGTTTATAATCACCACAACTCAGCAGGAACTTGAAGTGAAAACTATCAGAGGTTCTTCTGCAGCTTCCTGACTGTCCACATGTTCTGTACCGGCTGAGTCTTTATGCACAGCTTCTATTTGAAAAAGTACCTGGAGTGTGGCACACACAATATGCAAAAAAAGAAAAGAAAGAAAGATAGACTACAGCAGCACCAACGTCATACAGTACATTTTAGGAACTCCACTATGGAGCAAATGATGGCTATCATTAAATTTGTCCCTTGTAATTTATTCTGAGCATCCAAATCGTTAATGCTACAGAACATTTACAGGTGCTGCACGCAGACGAGAACTGGTGTGGTCACGATGCTTAACCATTTTTCTTTATTTCAGTCTATTGGTGCAGATAATTGGATTATTATTACATTCACAAGCTCACAATCATTACAAAATCCCTCCAACCAGTTTTCAGGATTTGTATTTCTGACCAGAACACTAAAAAATCTAATAGAACACAATCTAGTAGCCAGGAGCAGGTTTTAGGTGTGACAACAGCATCTGATCCTCTGATCAGCACTTTGCTGATGTGATTGGAGGAGGCTGATTTTCTCATGAAGAAGGCGTGTCATGCATCCAATCAGCACCTCCGTTTTAAACATGAAATAACCTCATAGCAAATTAAAAAACACATTAGTGCACATTACATTAGTAGAATTCATCACTGAAAACCATGAAAGAAAAACCAGTTGTGAGTTTATCTGTCTGAGTCACACTGCTCTCACAAGAAATGACCACAATAAAAGCAGAGGAGTCCATTTTTGGGAGCAACCCTGGATTTATCTAGTGAGAATAGTGCTTTTATCACTCATCTGGTTGCAAGAATGTTGTCCACTGTGACGTCAACTCACACATGCACAACAGCTATTTTTGGTGAAAATCTGAGGGGTTGATGAAGTGCTACTTAGGTCCCAGTGGAGCTTTTCTACTAAAGAAATGAACTGGACTTAAGCCTTTTCATCCAGGACATGACTCTATAAGATATGCCAGAAGGTTTCTGATTCAGACTTCAGTACAGAGATTTAAAAATAGTTTAAAAGGATTCAAAAGGGTTTAGCGTGGATCCAAGAATTAAACCTACAAAATAAAATACAGCATGCAAAATCTATGAATAGAAAATATATATTAGATTTATTGTTTGCTAAACATTCCAAGTAAGTATTGGTTTCAGATTCCCTAAACAAAGAAAAATACAGCACCTAAAAGAATGACATGTGGTGATGCAAACTCATGTTTTTAAAAGATGAGTTGGCAGAATGTTCCTGTTTATGGTGACGCTCAATTTGTGGTTTTATAAATTCTTTTCTATATACAATTTTATTTTTAATTATGTAAAAATAGAATGTCAATCAGTGGCTTTTCCTCATGTGAGCTCTTACTTTGATGTATACATACTTTTAAATTCAATGTCAGTCATTTTTAAAATAAACAAAACTTTCCTCTGACTGCTCCAGAGACAGTCTGAGCAGCAGAGTCACTTCATTCTCCTCATTGTCAACTTTTCCCACCTAATTTTATCAAATGCTATGAGGGTTAAATGTAGCAATAAATTGGCCAAACTCCATTAAAGAGTGGCCCAGAATAAACATGCAGTATCTGCAGCTTGACTGTGAGCTGTGTGTCTGAACTGGAGTCATTTTACAGCTGAAATAAGTCAAATGTTTATGATCATGACCTTTATTTCATACATGTGGATCACAGACTACTTCCTCTATGGTATGTGAGAAATTACTGAGGCAGAAAAGGGAATCAGTTCGACTAATTGTTCTCTGCATTTGACCCATCCCTGAGGAGCAGAGGGCGGCCATTTTTGATGGCGACCCAGGAGGCAGTCGCGGGTATAGCATCTTGCCCAAGGATATTTTGCCACATGGCCGGGAAATAATGATGTTTAATAGGTCCAGGCTGGCTGCTCAGGTAGTCACAGAGCTGAGTTGGTGAGTAGGTGTGATGTTAGGATGCGGTACTCCACTCTAACCTGAACTCATCCTGGGATGTGTTCAGGTTGACTGTTTAAAGTTTTAAAAAGGGCTCAGCTTTGCAGACATATTGTAAGATATACTTAAAGTTTTTAAAAAATCCACAAACTTCTTGTTTTTTACTATGCAGCTGTATACTTTCAGTGATTTGTTTTAATTTTGCAGAGGTAAGTTTATTCAACCTATCTTTTTATATAAGCAAATCAAACAAAAGGGCTTCAGCTTTTTTGTTATCATCAGTTTCCGTTTGCACGATAAAAAAAGAAAGAAAACCTGGTTTAATTACAGCTTTTAAATCAAAGTCCTTTTGACATCAAATATGTGCACACAAATTAAGACTTTACATTCATTCCTGTTTGAATTAAACACCTGTTTTGATCTTGTTTTATTGATCTTAGAAATGTCGTATCCTGATATACTAAAATGATTCATCCTGAAATGGACACACGATAAATACATTGACTTTATGTCTATTATAAATTTTATTCCAAAACAAATAAACATAGACTTTTCTAGCTCATCAAATACAAACACTGGGTGCGTTGCAGTCGCCTATAAATTCAAGTCATAATGTTTCACTTCCAGTACAAAATGCAATCATAAATCCAGTTAACTGGCTTCAAATGTGTGTTGTTCCTGAATCTATTTGCTTCAGTCCTGATGTACTTCTCAGCAATGTTGCAGCACACACAAACTCACACACCCATTTCCTTCCTTCAGTAGTTCAGACCCGCTGCTCAGGTCAGAGGTGAAACAGTATGCCGTGTAGGGGAAAGGGAAGATAACGAAGATAGTGAGGCAGAAGCCTGAATACAAGGAGGTGGGGAGGGAAGCGAGGGGATGGAGGAAAGGCGGCAGACCTGCTCCCCAAACGGGAAGTTGAAAGTTAAGATGGAGCAACCCCGTCAGCTACAATCAGCGTAGCCTCTGGTAATGTCAGGATCAGCTGAGAAGTTCAAAAGGTGTTGCAGCTGATATGCTGTTGTCGCTACATGAACGCGTGCTTGTTGTCATGCGCTACAAAAGCATAAAAAGAACACACAGACCGAGTGGAAAGTGTGTGAGAGCTGCAGAAATTCTCCAACCGCAAGCAAAGTAGAAGGAGTTAGAGCGAGTTGAAAAGATGGAGAGACAAAGACACAGACAGGAGCCTGGAGAGTGAGATGGAAAGAGCCCTAAAGAGGGAAGGAAAACACTGCAGCAACAACAACAGCAGCAATGGAAAGAGACGAAAAATTAATAGATGGAAGACGTCGTGCAGGGGCAGTGAGGGTAATAAAAAAAGGCTGAAAAGCTGCAGAAAAAGCACCAAACTTCCTCGTCCACCCTCGCACATCCCTCTCTTGTTCCTATTCTTTACTTCCTCGCACAAAATCACCCAACAACTAATGAGGCGTGGGTGATGGAGTCCAGCGGTATTACACAACGCCGTGTGGTGGTGATGTGTGTTTGAAACAAAGCAATCAAAGGATTTAAATTATTATTTGTGTATTTGGTAAAGTGAAGCAGACAGATCAGATGGATGTGTGCCGTCTTTGTCTTTTTGTGATCTAATTGGTTCCTCAGCTCAACAAATCAGAAGACCTCTCTGAGACAATCTGCTGCCGAACAGATTGAATAGTTGCCACAAGTGGTAATGACAACGACAGTGTGTTTGTGTGTGTGTAAAATAGCCACAGAGGCTCTGATTTGTTGCTATGGCACCCCATCTTCCAGAGGTACCAAAAAGAAAAAAAAACCTACAATTTCTACAAACAATTTCCTCTCGATAATGAATCAGTGCATGCACCAACTCTGGAGTGGAGGCAATCTCGCACCCCGGAGGGTGCTTCATAACTACTAAACACTGGAGGAAACTAAAGACAATTACAATATTTTAGTAAGAGGCCCATTACAATCAGAAAACAATGGTTTATCAGGACCGAACTCTCGACAAACACCCTACAGCTGCACAGAGAAGTCACTGCTGAACTACTGGCTGTGTCGCTAGGCAGAACGTCGGATGGGTTTCGTACCTAAAGGACAGAATTATTCACTTCCACAAAGCTGAGTTATGTGCAGGAGAGCAGAAATATCAGCTGGGTTCTGTTCAGAGGGCTCTACGCATGTGAAATGACACCGTGAGAGGTTTTATAGCACATATGGAAGCACAGGGGATTAGAGACTGAAACCAGGACGTTGTTAAGGAGTGTTATCCTCCAGGTAAAAGCTGATAAGAGCTACAATAAAGCAGCAGAGGAAAACTTAGTGGATGTTTTTCTTTTCCCCTGTCATCCTGACATTTAGTGGATATTTCATTGTAAATATTTCCTATTTACAGTTTCTAAAACAACACATACTTTTAAAACCAGGGTACCAGATTGTTTCAGTGCAAGTTGAATAAAGATTTCACGCTTCTGCTTTCTAAGATTTCAGTGGTTTTATTTTCACCTATGATAATTCTTCAAATAATTCATCATGGTTAATAATTTAAATGAACACATAGAACAAAGGTTAGTTAATCTTCTGCTGATCTCCTGCAGAGGTAGACAAACCGGCTCGGCTAAGAGCTACGCGGCTGTAAAGACTAAAGAAAAGACGTTTTGTTCATTTGTTTCAGCGCTGCAGAAGTGGAGCAAGTCCTCTGCAGCAGAGACAATCAACAGGTGAACACAAAGACAGCTCTGAATACACAATTTCTTTACAGCTGCACCCCAAACTCTGCACTTTGTCATGGAATTCAACGTGCACGTCAGGCTCTCACACACCTTCAACACACATCATCGCCTATATAAACAATCCACAATCGCACAAGTTTGACTCTGCTCATCCCTGGCCTCTGATATTTTTCTGACTGTCCCTCTTCCTTCCTTTCTTCTTTCACAATGCTTTCCCATAAAATGTTTCCCTTTTTCCTTTCCCCTGCTATCCCCCCTTCCTCCCTTTAGTTCTGTTTAAAATCCCTGCTGAAAGGTTTGCAAGGCCAAACAAATCAGTGCTGCTGTCAGAGTGCCACCAAGTGGACAGATACCTTAACAACACCCAGCTTACTGAACCAAAATCCTCCTCAGAGAAATTACCAGAATAACTAATGCAAAAACAGATCATTTTAACCCACAAAGTAATTGGAATTCACTTTTATCCCCTTATTTTTGACAGTTTTATAATTAATCTCTGCTTCATGTGTGTGTGTGTGTGTTATGAATTTACTGAAACAAAATGAAGCAGTGAGAGTTATTAATATAAATGCATTTGTACTCTCCTTTGGATTATCTTCAGACACGTCGGCGCTGCTACTCGTGCTTCATAAACTTTGAGGAACCAAAACGAGACCAATTTTTGACAGTTTCTCTCAAAGATCCTGTAATCAGACAGCAGCAGCTGCAGAGAAGGAAATGAGGAGCAACTTCTGCACACATTCATCTGAAAGCCCTGCATCAATTACAGCATCCTTCCACCTCCCAAATACAAACTTCAAAGTCTTACAAGTGTTCTCCCTCTTCCTCCCTCACTTACACACACACGCACGCACGCACACATCTCTACAAGGAATACCAATGAGCTCACTGTTTCCATTTCAAAGGAAAGCATCAGGCCTACACTGAGTAAGAATTAAACATCCACAAAAACAGGATAAATAGGATTAAAAAACTGAAAAAAACAAGGACATCTAACCCCATTGAGAAGCTACACTGCCACCCTTCCTTCCTTCTGCTATTAGTCATCTTCATTATGTTTAGGTGACACTGACTTTAAATATCAGAAGTTCTCTAAAATGTTATAATGCCATCTCCAGAAAAAGAATGTGATTTAATAAAAAGTGTCACAAAACAACCTTACTCGCTTCAGTTCTAGCATTAGAGAAAGGCAACAGAAAGGAATAAAATGGAAATTATTATCTGATGATTAGAGTGAAGGCTTGTAGGGTTTTTAAGTGGAAAAGGGTGGAATGCTCCCTCTGGGTTAGGAGTGACTCTTTGACTCGAGTGGAAGAGTTCAAAAACTTTAGCATCTTGCTCAAAAGGGATGGAAAAGGAGGAAGAGATGGACAAACAGATCAGGGCTTCATTTACAGTATGGAGGATGCTGCCCTAGTCTATAGTCATAAAGAAAAAGCTGAGCTGAAAGGCGAAGCTGGTCCATCTACATTACAACCATCATGAAATTTGGATCATGACTGAAAGAGTAAGATCTGGGATTCAAGTGACTGAAAGTAGCATCTTTTGTAGAGAGGCTGGGCTCAGCCTTATAGAAAAGGTGCAAAGCTCCATCACCCAGATGGAGCTGAGAAAAGAACTGCAGCTCCTTCACAATGAAATGTGGTTTGACATCTGACAAGGTGCCTCCTGGTTGCCTTGCTCTGGAAATTTTCAAGGTATATCTCTCCGAGAGGAAACCTAGAACGTGCCGGAGGAAATATAAATCCTCTCTGGCCTGTTGGAATTTTTAGGAAGCACTGGAGAGCATCACTGAAGAAAGAGATGTCTGGATTTCCCTCTCGGACCTGTTAGTTTTAGTGACCCAACCTAGGATAAGTGGAAGGAAATGGAGAAACAGATGTGTTGCAGTTTAATCCACACAATCCAAGTCAAATCTACTGCTACAATCATGTTACTCGTTGTCTTGGTGATTACCTTCAGCCTGGAGCTGTATACAAGGCACAGAAAGTTTGGGGAATTTGTTTGATTATTTCTTTGCTGTGAATTGATGACCTATCCAGGGCGTCCACTACCTCTCGCCCTGTGACTGCTGGAGATAGGCACCAGCTCCCTGCGACCCTTACTGGATGAAGCAGTTAAGAAAATGGAAAGATGGATGAATTTTGAAGTTGTAAAAATGTTTTCTTGCAATAGGTTGGACAGCTCGACTAGTCACCTTGAACCAACTTGTAAGGATCGTGTATTCGTGGAATAAGTGACACAGCTGAACACGTGGGTAGTGCTCCCCACTTAAATGTGACAAAACCCTCTGCAAAATTATCCAGTTGGTATTTATTCTTGCTCTGAGTTGCTTGGTGAATGATTGCACATTCCTATAGTAATAAGAAAAGAAAAAAAAACAGATTGGCCATTTTTATACTTGTTCATTTTCCACGATCAGGGGCCGCAGTAACATGTATAAGATGCATATGTAGCCACCACAGCTTCCTCCTCTTCATGCTAATCACTAGTCAGGTCACAATTTGAAGGACAACCAGCATGGTGGTGTTTTTCCACTCTAGTGGAGTTTGTCACAGTGGTGTAGATCATGCTACAGAGTAAAAAAAAGTGTCTATATGAGTTTATATGAGCACTAACCACGCTCATTCTCCCTTTCTGACCAATCACAGAAGTTGTTCTCGGACGTCCTGCAGAAAAAAGTTCGGCTCAGCTGATGTGTACAAGAACAAGCCGTTAGCGCTGCCGAACGGTGTCTCCGAGAACAAAATGACATCATTTATGTTCTCGCTGACCACCTGCAAGAACAAAGTTCTCGTTTCTCGTGGAGTATGAATTGGCCTTAAGCTGTCAATCAGGTGTCAGTCATACGTACACCTTTAACTGACACACCTCAAAGCACCTAAAGTTTTGCCAAGAAGCATTACATCACAGACATAATATTAAACCAAACACAGCTATCATTACTTTTGTACAAAATTTAGATTTGGTTGATCCTCTTGCTTTATATCTAAAAGTTATCCCACGGTTTGCTGCCACTGCTAACACCTCCAGAGCTCCACTACATCTGCAGAATAATCATGAAAACTCTCAAAGCTGAATATTTTTTCTGTTTGAGTTGGGCTTGACGTGTACAACTCTCCTGGTAGATTTGGACTCACAGGTAGAGAACAAGCTGTCCAATACATTAAAAATGGTTCTCATCTACAATCTAATGCTCATACACACACACACACACACACACACACACACACACACACACACACACACACACACACACACACACACACACACACGCACAAGGGCCAATCTTCAGTTACAGGTGATCATGAAGTCAATAACGTAAAAATCCTGGGATCAAATCTCTAACCTGCTCAACATAAACCTAAAGAAGACGTCTAATAACAACAATAACAATAATAATGGCAGTGTTGCTGGTAGTTTGTTATAGATTAAATTCAAACAGCAACATTTCCAATCCTGCAGATCACAGAGATTAAAGGATGAGGAGAGGCAATGCTGCATGATTAAAACACTATCTCATGATTACAGCAACAGGCCCTGCTCATAGCTACACAACAAGTGTGACTGTAAGCACAGGTATGTGTGTGTATGTGTGTGTAAGGCTCAGTATCTATGCATCAGTCTGTCTTCTTGACAGTCTCTTCACCAAGACAGAAAGGAAATCTAATTGTCTCCGTCATTTTCCTCTCCTGTCATGTTTCTCTTATTCACCTTGTCTGTACCTCATCTCCAGCGTCGTCTCTCTCAACAATCTCTCTTGACTTGAGTCGGTGCTTTTTTCCGGTAACATGATTTCCATTTAGATAATTCCGTATTTAATCTGATTTCTGTCTGTTTTATCCTTTTGGGAGGATCTTCAACAACTCAAGAACACCACTTGCTTTCAGACCAGGAAGCAGCTTAAAGGGATTTTCAGACATTTTGGAGTGCTTTTCAAAATGAAAGTTACTCATGGTAGACCGCTTTCTGAACAGACGCTGTTGGGTGAAACAGCTTTTATGATCCTCAGGACTGATGAGCTAACTGCTAGTCCTACTAGCACTAGTAGTGCTAGTAGTATTGTTACCATCTTAAAACATGTCTAAGCTCATCAGTTTGGCATTGCACAAATATATTGATTTAATTTAAAGCCATACTCAGTAGCCAGGTAAACGAGGTCTCGCTAGCTATTTTACAGAAACACGTCTCGGTCCACTCACCCCTCCCGTCGGGTAAAATCCTTACGCCAGCCTCCCGCGGACATGATGGGACCACGGTTTGCAAAGGTGACAAAGCAGAGTATAACTCCAGCCGCAGAAATGTTCCCCCAGCTTTTCCTCTTTTCACCTCCAAACGTTTTTAGTTTCCTGCTAGCTGAAAAGGTGTTTTTTGGGTGGGACTCTGGTATTTTTATCTTAAAATGGAAGCACTAACCGCCACTTCTACTTTCACTTTCACTTCCGGGATGTTCTGCCCCAAAATGTATCCGGGCGGATTAATGCCAATCCAAGCAGTGAGGAAATGCAGCAGACAGACAGCTGGATTGTCCAATCCTATCGTTCGGTCCGAACGATAGGATTGGCTGAAGTTTTTAGAGAACTGCGGGACAACCACTTTATTAATTTATTTAGTTTTTTTATTTCCACAATATATTTATGGCTATATTATAATATAACGTTGTTAAGAGGCATTTAAAAAAGACGTTAAAAGCTACATTGTTTACCTGGCTACTGAATATGGCTTTAAACATAAACATCAACAGCAGTAGCAAAATGTAGTACTTTCTGTGCATCCAGTGACTAAGTACAGTAGGAATTTCTTAATATTTTGCCAAAATAACCATGTGTTTATAAAACACCTGCTGTAAAATTTAACTAATTTTTTAACCCTTATTTATTCAGGTAATATCCTATTGAGATTAAGAATCTCTTTACCAAGGGAGACCTGAAGGGAAGTTGGGTGTTCAGCATCTCTCCTATGGATACTTTGACACATGGCCAGGCTGGGGATTGAACCCGGGGTGCCCACAGGGATGGCAGCCTCTTTCTCCTAGAACATGGTTTGCAGTTGTGCATGCTGGTTGTTCTGAACTGCTAACAAGCAAAAATTCCTCCAAATAGAATGCAGCCTTTATTAATACAACTGCGTTTCCTGTCCTTTATAGCCAAAATGTCTGCCATGAAATCGGCCTATCAGAGGCGTTCTTTATATTTAAAGGCCCTATGTGGAGAATTTCAGCAGGAGAGCAATTTTTTCTGTTCAACAAACCACGTCCCCTCCCAAGACATCCATCCCACCCTGCTGCATGCCTCCAAGCTAAGGCTGTTCAAGAAGCTATTTACAAGTTTTACAGAAAAACCCATCAAAATAGTTCAAACTAATCTTACTAGTATGCATTTAGGGCACACAGACACACACTTTGACACTGCAAACACACACACAGATCCTAGTAAGACACACATCATAACTGAAGTCAGTGATCAAGAACCACTGACTCATTTTCCTTTTTCTCCTCTTCCTCACCGTTTTAATGACTTTTAGTCAACACACTTTACTATGCTCCTCCTCCTCATTGCTTTCAGCCTCTTCTTGCATCCAGAACTTGATGTTTGACACAGATTCAGATTATGCAAAAAACAGACCAGTAAAAACAACAAATTCATAACAGTTTATGGTTTTTAGTCACACTCATGAAGACAAACTCTGTCCTGTTGAGATGCTAAATTAATACAAAAGACTATTTTTAGATAAATAACATCTCTGAAACCCTCAACCCTGTAAATATAGAAGTAACCGTAGCCATCTAGTGAACATTAGTCCAACACAAGGTCTCAGATCAGTAGAGGCTTCTGTAAGAAAATGGAAAGTACAGAGACAGACGGCAAAGTCTACAGGATTTGACAGACACGCACACTTCATGGAATGCTAAATACAAATGATATTTCTTGGTTCTGTTTGATTTGCACATAACAGATTCAGCTGCCAAACTTGAGATTGTGCAGCCTTGCAGAAGACAAGAAAGGGAAGCCCTGCTGCTCACTTACATCTCGCAAGTTCAAAACAATTGCAGCAGCTTCACGGCCCTGCTCGCTCACAAAGCGTGTTGTTTTTTTATTCTTACAGTATGTGTCTGAGCGCTTTCAAGGCTCGTCCTACACGCTGACATCTGCTCATGTTGATTTAGCTTTGGCAGGCAAAAATTCTCTCTACGTCTCAAATAAAACACGATTTTTAAAAAAGTTTCTGTATTGTTGTGATACATTTATTCAAATACATGGTTTGAATTATTCATGGATTAAGGAGTAAATGTGTGTATAAACTGACAAATTTTTGTAAGACTGTCCTAACAGAATTACTTCTGACTTCTATGAGTCAGAGAAGCTCCTGTATTTTTAGGTTGTCTTAACCATGCACACATTTTTCTTGTCACTTTTTCTTTTAAGCCTTCCTTCCAATATGTGCATGAACTATTAAAATATAGCTGCAGTGTCTATTCAAACGGACTTAAATCTGAAAACAGGGACTGAGAATACTTGTGGAAAGTAAAAGTCAATAAACTGACCCTTCTGATTGGTGGATGAAAGGAAGGGTTGGAGGATCTTTGTTCATCACAATATCAAATATAGGACGTACTGAACTAATTTAAACCTGCACTTCTTCAGGAGTCTGCACAATTTGCAGCCACCTAATAAAACTGACTTCAAACACACTGATCAAAACATAAACAGCATAAAAACTTTAAATATATAAAGCATCAAGTTTATCCATAAAAAGCTCTTCCTGTCATTAAAGTGACTCAGTGATGAACTTATGCTTATGGATCCGTGCATGCTGACAACATGTCAACACATCATTCATATCTTAATATACATCAATAATAATTTACATCCATATTAGAGCCCTACTGCAGACCCTATCATTTTTGCATCATGGCCCTTTGCTGAATGTGAGGAACTTAAGTGCCTCCTACTAAACCACCACCTCCCCTCTGGAAGACAGCAGTCTGGCTATTCGTCCTACTGACAGTCTGTAAACATATTTATATCACTTTGTACCTAACCTATTGCTCTCACATCCATTTCATTCTGCAGCTCATCCAGTAAAAAAAAACAACCCTCAATTATACAGAATAACTCTTTATGCCTGAGCAGTCTGTCCACAGAATAACAAAGCAATCACAAGAGACCTATTAGTTTTGAAAGCTTAATTACAAAAATGTATGACTCAAGCAATTTAACTGTCTGCCCCACTCTGAAACTCAGGATTCATAGATGAGAGGACAGTTGGAACGAGGTAATAAAACTGCATGCAATGGACAATTGTGATTTTCTGTGTTGCAGAGTGGTGGTCTGAGTGCTGCCCAGGCTGAATTGGTTTAGTTTTAGTGTTGAACATGGATTAAAATGGTTCTCCTGGTCTTTGAGGGCCACGATCCTGTAAGCTAATGTTGTTTTCCTGCTCCAACACACCTGAATCAGTGGTAGAATAAGCTCTTCAGGATGTCCTAAAGTTTTGCAGACCCCCATTAATCAGTCTCTTGTCTCGTCTTCTTCAGGTCTGGTTCAAGGGGGCAGCAAACCAACTAGGGAGTCCCAGACCGTCCTCTCCCCAGCAACTTCCACCAGCTCCTCCGGCAGGACCTCAAGGTGTTCCCGAGCCAGACTAAAGATGTATTTTCTCCAGCGTGTCCTGGGTTGACCCGGGGGGCTCCTGCTGGCACAACATGCCTGAAACACCTCCCTGGGGAGGCGTCCAGGACGCATCCTAACCAGATGCCCGAACCACATCAAATGGCTCTTCTCAACATGGAGGAGCAGCGGTTCTACTCCGAGTCTCTCCCGGATGTCCGAGCTCCTCACCCTATCCCCAAGGCTGAGCCCGGCCACCCTGCAGAGAAAACTCATTTTGGCCGCTTGTATCCGCGATCTCGTTCTTTTGGTCATTACCCAAAGCTCATGACCATAGGTGAGGACTGGGAGGTAGATCGACCGGTAAATCGAGAGCCTTGCTTTCTGGCTCAGCTCCTTCTTCACCACAACAGATCGGTTCCGCCTGTCGATCTCCCACTCCCTCTTTCCCTCCCTCGTGATCAAGACCCATAGATTCTTAAACTCCTCCACTTGAGGCGGTACTTCCCTCCCGACCTGGAATTGGCAAGCCACCCTTTTCCAGCTGAGAACCATGGTCTCAGACTTGGAGGTGCTGATCCTCATCCCAGCCACTTCACACTCGGCTGAGAACCTCCCCAGCAAGAGCTGAAGGTCAGAGCCTGATGAAGCTAGGAGGACCACGTCATCCGCAAAAAGCAGAGATGAGATTCTCCTGTCACCAAACTCAGGTGTATTGGAGCCGAGAAACATCTAAAACATGCAGGTAATGATTCTCGAAGACAAAGACAGAACACCACCATCTTAAAGGGACTGTTCACATCTTTCAAAGTGAGATTCTGTGGAAAAGCATAAAGTATTAACATCTCAGTGATAGTTCCAAAGTCTTAAAACAACTCAAATCTCTAAATGTGCTGCAGTTCCAATTCTGAATTTCATGCTATTTCTGTAAGAATAATTGTGTCATATGAAACTGACTGTGGTGCAAACATTTAAAAATAAATATTAAAAAACATTTGCATGAGCTACTGTGATATTTTTTAATATATATTAGATGACATTGATCTATTTCAGTCTATTCAGATAAGCCATTAGCTCATCAATCAGATCAGATCTCCGTTTCCTGCAAACTGAAGCTGTTCAAAGAGTATTCTTCAACATCCAATAAACAAATACTCCATCATTTGAAACCTGCCTTTTGTTTTGACTAAGTAAGCTAAACCTGAAAAAATTTGTAAGGAGGCAAATACTTTTTCACAGCTTTGGATACATGTGGATATAAGCTGCTCCTCACATGCTGAATCTGACCTCAAACCAGCCACACGCCTACATTTATTACACCATTATTACTGAATCTGTTCCCACCTTGTTGACAATACAGACACACCACACATACACGTGGATTTAAAGAGAAAAACGCATTATACTGTAAACAGCGAGCTTCCTCTCATTACGCTGAATGAATACACCACAAAGGAAGGTAAAGGTGTGTGTGAGTCTCTGCTTGTCTGTGTAAACACAGCGGTGGTGTTCAGAGCGATAAGGCTTCCGGCCCTGTGTTGGTTCAGTTCCTGTGTGACGCTGGAGATAAGAGCGTGCATAAACACAGGCGTAAATTTACACACAGAGAATATGATACATCATGCTCGCCAACACAAAGTAAAGAAAACAGCTTGAGCCTGACTCTGCACTCGTTTCTGTTTCTGCCACACAAACGCAAACTCAGCTTCCTCAGACAATCTCTAGTCTACGTTTATGTCACGGGGGCCCAAGAGGTCTTGACCAAGACCCCGAGGGCCTAGACCAGGGGGGAGCAGCAACTCAGGAACCCAACAGCACACAGACACCAGCTAAGAGGAAATAAATGTCTGTTTATTTCTCTAAAAAACATCTGTTAAAATAAAAGCTAAAAACTAAATGCAATTAGTTTTTTTTTTTTTAAAGTAATTAAAAAGAAACGAGTCCTGGAGGTCCTCAGGTATCTCCTCTCCAGCCATGGGGGCCTCTCTCATCTCCAGGCTGGGGGGCCTCTCTCATCTCCAGGCTGGGGGCCAGGGACACCTCCTGGCCTCCCTCCTCTCCACCTCAGTCCTGTACCTCTGTCCTGTGTCTGTCCTTCATCTGTTCTCTTTTCCTCTGTGGCACTTAAATAGGCCTCCTCCTGGCCACGCTCACCTCTCCACAGGTGACAGTCATTACAATCATGCTAAGAGTCCACAGTGATCAAAAACAGTTAAAAGCAAATGCAATAATGAAAAATAAAACATGCAATAAATTAATATAAAAACCAGAAAAATCATGCAAATAAAAACTTTAAAACCAAATTCTCACTGTGTGACATTTACGCCTTGGTGAATGCACGGCCTGTATCCTGACTGGTAATAACCTCAGAGCCAAAGCAGCTTTGAACACTAATCTAGTACACATGCACGCATGAAAAGAGCGCATGGAAAACATTAGATGCAATATTTATTGATTATATTTTAGATCAAAAACACGCCTGATGCTTTTTGCAGTGAATGCAGAAAAACTGAAAGCTCAGTCACACTACTTTCAGGCTGCTCTACCTCAAAATGACCCTGAGTGTAAGTTTTATTTGAAGCTTTAAAGTTCAGAACCTGAGAACTGTAGAGGATGAGGGTTTCACCGATAGTAAAACCTGCACATCAAAGCCCAGTGCTGTTTTAGTGTCAATCAAGACTCTGGTATCAAAAGTTGGTGTTGAATCCTTTGATGTTTTCATCCAGTCTTATCAGATATTTTCTCTCCAACTCAAAACATTTTTATATGGTGGAAGTTTTGCTGTTTTTTTTTTAAATCTTATTTTGCAGAATCAAACACAGTTGTTTGTTTGATGAGACACTCATCCGTACTCAAACGCAGTCCAAAGGGTATTGTGTTTTCTAGAAAATAAACTTCTTGTCTTTGTAATAGAAAATTTTACACGAAAAGGGATAACACCACTGTATCAGACTTGACTCAAGGTCAACAATGAGGAACCCCTCAGAGTATCATGTACACAAAGGTGACTTGTCAGAGGAATAACACTGTTTTCATGGGGTCTTCAATCAAAATCTAATCCTAGAGCTTTTCCACATAGACATGGATACAGTTGTTGTCGTTTCCCTTCTGTTAAAGAAAAGGAAACCCAGAATAATCACTGAGGTGACTTGAAGCTGACAAAAGATATAATAAAACTTAATAGTTTACTGAAAATCAGCTAATGAAAATTAAATGCATTTTTAAGGGCTAGAAGACCATCTGCAATCAGCTACAGTCAGGAATGACTGGCCATCTGGCATACTGGGCAATGCCCAGTGGGCTGATGTTTGGGCCAGTCCGGTCAATGATGTGTTACATCGCTGCATCAAGCATGCAACGCGTGATCATATAGCAGCACACCTTTATAGAGTGCTTGTATGGATGTGGATGCTCAGTGACACATGCTGCAGCGGTGCACCTCCAGAGCGAACAGTGAAATAGTGGGCTGTCATGGCCAAAAATGCCAGGGCAATTTTTTGGTTCCAGTCCAGCCCTGGCTACAGTCTAGAACAGTGTTTTTTTGCACCACAGACCAGTTTTGTGCCGAGTAATACGTGAACGAACTGGTCGGTGTGCAGTCATCCAGAGGGTGTGGGTGCTGGCGGATAGGGTGCTAGCGCTGTAGTGTGTATGTGTGTCACTCATGCATCCTCACGAGCACTCCTTTGCTGCATAACACAGATTACAGAGCAGCTCACTCAGCAGCTTGCCAGCAGGTGATCACAGGCAGTGGGCTTGATAACGTGAGGAAACATACTGCTGCTAAGGCTGGATCTTTCAGACACAATCAATACATCAATTCATTCTTTAAAATTCAGTTGTTCTGAAAGCCCGGTACCAAATGGCTCCATGAACCGGTACCTGTCCGGGGACCAGTGATTGGGGACCTCTGGTCTAGAAGACCATCTCCAATCAGCTTGGCGTTCCTCTGACTTCAGTCAGACCAAAGTTTAAAGTCTACAGGACTGTAGACAACCTTCCTGGATGTGTACACAAGGGGTACACTGATGACAAATTGAAGAGATGGATAATATGAATGGTAACATGAGGGTGTTCTGAATCTGTTAAGGCACCAATAAAATCTCAAAACTATCAAGTCATTCTGGAGTGAAACATGCTGCCCGGTGTCGGAAAGTTTGGTCTCAGTTGCAGGTCAGGGGTTGTGAAACTGGATAACGACCCAAAACACAAACAAACACACCCAGAATGGATCAGAACCAAACATTGGACTGTTCTGAAGTGTCCTTCTATGAACCCAGATCTAAATCCTGTAGAACATCTGTGGAAGGAGCTGAAACATCTGAAGAAGGAACCCTTCAGACCTGAGACAGCTGGAGCTGTGTGTTCACGAGGAGTGGGTCAAAATACCTGTGGACAGCTGGAGAAGTCTCACAGAGTTACAGAAACCACTTGATTGTAGTGATGGACTAAAAATGTCAGGCAACAAAAATTAAGTTAAGGATGTCATCAGTTTTGCCTGGAATAGTTTTATTAGTTTTGTTTAAATTATTCAGTTGAACTACAATTCAAAAACATCAGTCCATTTTTATTTATTGTTACTTGTATCAGTTTCAAGTCATTTCAGTGACCATTGCAGGTTTTTTCTTTCTTTAACAGAAGGATGCCAATTTTCTCCATGTCTGACTACAACTCAGTTTACTTTACAACACGCTGTGACTGCTACCTGAGAAAATCATTACCATCCCATGGGTCCAATAAACATGGCACACCTAAAGAGGGAGTTTGATAAGAACCCTTTGATAAGAACCCTTTGAACATAAAGCGGAAATTCTAAGTTACACCAGCAAGTTTAACAGCTAATAAAACTGATAGATTAAAGCTCATGAGAGTAAATATGATTTGACAGAATCTGGAACAGTGGGGAGTTTTATCAAACAATATCACTGTTACCAAATCAATAACATCATTTACCACCAACAAGTGACAGGCGATGTGATCCATCATAACAGCGGAATAATAAACGCCATGGTCACATGGATAATAAAACCTCCAGTCATTTTGAGATTCAAGATTCAAAGATTTATTGTCATATGCGCAGTAAAGAAACACGTTTCCCTGAACAATGAAATTCTTACTTTGCCGACCATAATGGATGTCNGAGACTAGGATAATAATCTAGGAGTATAGGTGACATTTCTCAGAAAGAAATTGTTTATTTTATTAACTAACACCTAAGTGCTGATCATGTGATGTTTAAGTCATTCCTTCAGTGAAGCTTGGTGGTGGCAGTATCAGGCTATGGGGCTGCTGAGATTCATTGGAATGGAAGGAAATTCACACAGAGGGTCTTAAAAACCAGTGTGAGCTGATTATTATTCACTTAAGAGCCGTAATGCAGGGGGAAAGCAAAACATTCTTGGAAAACATTCGTTTTGAAAATCTAAGATAATGTGTCCAACTTGTGTAATCTGTTGATCCTGGGTTGTTTTTTATTTGCATAAAACCAAATGGACTGTCTGTGGTTAGGGTCTAATGTGAATAGGAATGAGTTTGAAGTGAATTTGAAATGCATGCAAATTGTCAAACAATATTTACTTAATTTTAATATTTTTAAAGGAATAACATTTTATTAATCAAACTCTTTCTAAAGAAACAGAAAGTCTGATTGGGTGTCATTATTGTTTAAATCATTATTATTTCTTAGTGTAAACTGACACTTTGCTATTTAATACCCGGTACTGTCAGTTGTCATAGAGCTACCCTCTGACTTTACCCTCAACATTTATGTGGAATTGTGACTCTAAAAAATAAACAATTAAAAGAAGAAAACCCCCATGATGCTCTCATTATATGAACACATCTTAATAGGCAAGAAAATGTGATTTAAACTAAATCTAAAGCCGAGCTGTAATACAAACAGAGCAAAAGGCAATACGATAAAAACGTAAAAGGACATTAACAATGTTATAGATGAACAGGTGGGAGAATCTTTGTAAACCTGATGTAGTTCTGTCAGATGGTGCCACTGATGTTTTATTTCTGTGGATACAAAAGCACATCTCAGACAGAGAAAAACACCAAAGTGACCTTTCTTTCACTCTGCAGGACTAACACACCCCAATCGGACATGTTTTAGTTCATTTGAATAGATTCTTGGTTTGCGTTTCAAACTGAGCCTATTTAGAAGATGAATGTGACATGATGAATCATTGTTCCACACAGTGGAGGTCAAACGAGTAGCTTTAAACAACTTTCAGCACTAGAAAGGATTCAAAATTAGAATAAAAACGTGAAAATATATGTTTGAAGACCAACTTTATCAAAGACACCAACAAGAACAAAAGACACAAATCATTCATTTAGTACACACAAGCAGGTGGAGACCACCAACAAATAGTTCACAGGAGGTAAAAGCCAAAAGCCAGTCCTGGTAGGAATGTTTGGGATGATTATTTAGCCAGATAACAAAGTTTTCTCAAAAGTATAAATCTTTTTAACTTTGGAAAACTGTGATCTGATGGTATAGAACTAGAGCTGAGTAATAAAACAAAAATGATATAGATCTCAAAATAACTTCCTCAATAGAGCACTATGAACAGGTCGATAAAAAGTTGATATATATCCCCACTTCAGTAAGGGAGGGACCATCTTCTGGATCTCAGGGCCGGCTTCACCCTTAGGGCGCTGGTCCCTGGTCCTGAACATAGAGTGTGCATGGGGAGCGAGAGTGGGTGTATAGCGTCTATTGTGTGTCTTGGTATGTTTGCAGGAATGTGTGTGTGCACGCATGAGGGAGGGAGAGTGATTGTGTCTGTGTGTGACTGTTTTTCTGTCAGGTTTCACCCCCCCCTCTGTGACATGCTAGGCCCTCCTCAGCAGAGACTATCCTCCCTGGCGGCGCCTCGGCATTGGTGGTGCCTTTCTCCAGTGGCGTGCTGGGGTGTCTCGGGGTCTGGGTCTGGGTGCTGGGGGCGTCTGCCTGCTCTTCTTCCTGTGGCGGCCTGGTGGGATCTGGGCCCCCGGGGGTGGTCGGGCCTCTGCTGGGGCTGGTTCGCTCCTGGGTCTCGGGTCTCTGGTTCCGGCTAGATCTACCCTGGATGGCCGGCTGCAGGCGGTGCCTGTGAGCTCCTAGCCGCGGCCCCCCAGGGGCTCTAGCGCGGCGACTGCCGGGGGCCCACGTGGGGTGAGCCTCTGCGCCCTCTGGGGGAGAGTTTAGCGACTGCCCTGACGGCGATCTCCCTGGGGTGTCCGTGCCCTGGGTGACCTCTGGACGTCTGGGGCCTGGACCTCCT
>SSNR01000056.1:1079986-1092320 GCA_006937965.1 Callopanchax toddi | reverse complement strand
CTAGAAGACCATCTGCAATCAGCTACAGTCAGGAATGACTGGCCATCTGGCATACTGGGCAATGCCCAGTGGGCTGATGTTTGGGCCAGTCCGGTCAATGATGTGTTACATCGCTGCATCAAGCATGCAACGCGTGATCATATAGCAGCACACCTTTATAGAGTGCTTGTATGGATGTGGATGCTCAGTGACACATGCTGCAGCGGTGCACCTCCAGAGCGAACAGTGAAATAGTGGGCTGTCATGGCCAAAAATGCCAGGGCAATTTTTTGGTTCCAGTCCAGCCCTGGCTACAGTCTAGAACAGTGTTTTTTTGCACCACAGACCAGTTTTGTGCCGAGTAATACGTGAACGAACTGGTCGGTGTGCAGTCATCCAGAGGGTGTGGGTGCTGGCGGATAGGGTGCTAGCGCTGTAGTGTGTATGTGTGTCACTCATGCATCCTCACGAGCACTCCTTTGCTGCATAACACAGATTACAGAGCAGCTCACTCAGCAGCTTGCCAGCAGGTGATCACAGGCAGTGGGCTTGATAACGTGAGGAAACATACTGCTGCTAAGGCTGGATCTTTCAGACACAATCAATACATCAATTCATTCTTTAAAATTCAGTTGTTCTGAAAGCCCGGTACCAAATGGCTCCATGAACCGGTACCTGTCCGGGGACCAGTGATTGGGGACCTCTGGTCTAGAAGACCATCTCCAATCAGCTTGGCGTTCCTCTGACTTCAGTCAGACCAAAGTTTAAAGTCTACAGGACTGTAGACAACCTTCCTGGATGTGTACACAAGGGGTACACTGATGACAAATTGAAGAGATGGATAATATGAATGGTAACATGAGGGTGTTCTGAATCTGTTAAGGCACCAATAAAATCTCAAAACTATCAAGTCATTCTGGAGTGAAACATGCTGCCCGGTGTCGGAAAGTTTGGTCTCAGTTGCAGGTCAGGGGTTGTGAAACTGGATAACGACCCAAAACACAAACAAACACACCCAGAATGGATCAGAACCAAACATTGGACTGTTCTGAAGTGTCCTTCTATGAACCCAGATCTAAATCCTGTAGAACATCTGTGGAAGGAGCTGAAACATCTGAAGAAGGAACCCTTCAGACCTGAGACAGCTGGAGCTGTGTGTTCACGAGGAGTGGGTCAAAATACCTGTGGACAGCTGGAGAAGTCTCACAGAGTTACAGAAACCACTTGATTGTAGTGATGGACTAAAAATGTCAGGCAACAAAAATTAAGTTAAGGATGTCATCAGTTTTGCCTGGAATAGTTTTATTAGTTTTGTTTAAATTATTCAGTTGAACTACAATTCAAAAACATCAGTCCATTTTTATTTATTGTTACTTGTATCAGTTTCAAGTCATTTCAGTGACCATTGCAGGTTTTTTCTTTCTTTAACAGAAGGATGCCAATTTTCTCCATGTCTGACTACAACTCAGTTTACTTTACAACACGCTGTGACTGCTACCTGAGAAAATCATTACCATCCCATGGGTCCAATAAACATGGCACACCTAAAGAGGGAGTTTGATAAGAACCCTTTGATAAGAACCCTTTGAACATAAAGCGGAAATTCTAAGTTACACCAGCAAGTTTAACAGCTAATAAAACTGATAGATTAAAGCTCATGAGAGTAAATATGATTTGACAGAATCTGGAACAGTGGGGAGTTTTATCAAACAATATCACTGTTACCAAATCAATAACATCATTTACCACCAACAAGTGACAGGCGATGTGATCCATCATAACAGCGGAATAATAAACGCCATGGTCACATGGATAATAAAACCTCCAGTCATTTTGAGATTCAAGATTCAAAGATTTATTGTCATATGCGCAGTAAAGAAACACGTTTCCCTGAACAATGAAATTCTTACTTTGCCGACCATAATGGATGTCCAAAGAAAGAAAAACAAAATATGTACATTTAGGCGTTATATATATATATATATATATATATATATATATATATATATATATATATGGAAGTTAAAATAGGAAAAAACTAGAGTTCTAGATTTCTAAATGTACAATAGAGATATGAAGTTTAGCTTTAAAAGAATGAACGCACTGCACATGATTATGCAGTAGTGTACTACATTGCTGTTTGTGCAACGGTCAGCATTAATGATGATAATTAAGATTGTGCTAATTGATTCAAGTAACAGGTAGGTGCAGACAGTTACAGCATGTGCAGATGATAATTGTGGATACAACCAGTATAAAAGTTCCGAGTTATGGTACAATGACAAGATAAAGTGTCCATGAGGGGAGCACTCAGCTCAGTAGGACTCACAGCTTAGCTGTTTAAGAGTCTGATGGCAGTAGGAATGAAAGAGTTTTTAAATCTACAGTAGTGGTCCTGCAATTCACACTTCTATACCTCTGGCCTGAGGGTAGGAGTGAGAACAGTCCATGCTGGGGGTGTGTGGGGTCTTTGATGATGGAGGCAGCTCTTCTGTGGACTCCCTGGTGGTAAACGCTCTGCAGAGAGGGTTGTGGTGACCTGATGATCTTAGATGCAGTCTTTACCACTCTCTGCAGGCGTTTGTGATCCTTCACAGTAGAGCTGCCGTACCACACGGTGATGCAGGTGGTCAGGACAGACTCAATAACACATCTGAAGTTGCTGAGGATCCTTGATGACATGCCAACTTTCCTCAGCCTCCTCAGGTAGTACAGGTAGTAGGTAGGTAGTAGTTCTGAGCCTCCACCTGTGTGGTGTTAGAAGTCCAGGTGAGGTCATCACTGATGTGGACCCCTAGAACTTGAAGCTGCTCACCCTCTCCACCTCAAGGTCCCGGATAAGAAGTGGCTATGAGGTCTCCTCTCCTTACTCATGTCATTTTGATATCAGGGAATTATTTTTCAGGTTTACTTCAATTATTTTGATCTCTGAATGCAAGACTGAAATATCTGTAGACCATTGTGAATTCATTCAAGACTTTGACTAAAAATAATAAAGTTTCCAGCTTCTCAGATGACTTCAAAATTCACCCACATATACTACCAATAAATAAAACCAGGCTAAAAACTGTTAGTATTTTTTTTTGACAATTATTTTTCTCATTATTTTCCAGTTTCCATCATTACTCAGGTTACACCTGATTATAAAACACACTTAAATGGCCCATGTAGGCCATGAGGTAATTTAACATTATTATAACACATTTGTTAATCTAATGATAGATTCAGAATACCTGAAAGAAGAGAAACATACAGAGTGGTTCATTACTCAGCAATACTATACCGGGCTTCAGAAACAGTACACTGATCAGTAGATACTAATGATGCTTAGCTGAACAAGGCAATGAGGGGAACATGGTTAATTAGTTCCACTCATGGGTTCTCTGTGTCGCTGCCCTTTGCTGGGAAAAGACACACCATAATAGCTCACAGGCTAATTAGCTAAAAGCAGCTTTATATTTAGACAGAACTAAATTTGTTACATAAAATATGAACAAAACATACAAGTTTAGAAGATAAAAACATCATTAAACATTAAGACTGAAAAAAGTTGTGTTTTTTTGATGATGCCTTTCAAACAGAGGATTTTTTAATCCGTTACAGGTTGCTCTTTGAACGGCCTCAGTTTGGAGAAACAGATTCATTTTTAACTGGATTAGTGAACTTATGTATTCCTTTTTTTATTTTTAAAAATAAAGGATAAATCTCAATAAAACAAAAACCACTAACCAAATAACAAATTCCAGTAAGTCAAATTATTAACATTAAAGATTAGTCATTTAAAAACAACTTGTTTCCAGCAGTGAAAGTAAGCATTATATAAATATTTACAAAGTCATAATAATTATTAGTTATTTATATTTATAATTCTATGGTAATTTGCAGTGGAAAGCTGTCTGCGACACAATAAGTTGTAATAACATATAATAAGTTAACAAACCAAAGCATGAGATTTTATCTTCAAAGCACTGCAAAAAAACTGACCAGAGTTCTGTGCAATAAAACAAAAACATATAATCAAACATGAAATCATAAGCTCACAAAATAGGAAATAAGTATTAAACTAAAACCAAAAAGGCTCACACGGGGTCAAAGGTCAGGGGGTAAAATGTGTTTTAAACTGAGATTTAAAAACAGTACGTGAGGCCCAATGTGCAAACGATTCCAGAGTTTTTGACCTGCAGCAGAAAAGGTTCCATCACCTCCAAACTTGCATCTCATCTTTGAAACCACTAAAGGCATCTGGTCTGACCTCATTGTGAAAAGACTGAAACAACTGACATCAAATGGAGCACAACTGTTAGACAAATACAATTTTTAAAATGGTTTCACAAGTTAAATAAAAGTCAGAATTCTGTAGACGTGTCCTCCTTTGTCTGTACCAGTTTAAAAAATGAGCTGCAGCATTTTGAATCGGTTGCAAACAAGCAATAAAGTCTTTTGCCCATAAGTCTGATGTCTTTTGCAATAATTAAGCTGAAATGTGATAAAAGCTAGTATTACTGCTAAATGCATACATGATGTAATGCATCTCATCTGTGTGGCAACATAAAGGTTAATAAAATAACACAAGTTGTTTATTGACGACAGAAATCCACTTTTTAACTAGCTCGTCAGCTCTCAGCCTGGTCAGGACTAATCTGGTTCTCCAAACTGAGATTCATTCAGCTGCAATGAGTGACCTGAAAGTCAGGGGATGGAGGGAGGTGATAAAAATATGGAACAAATCTGCTTCAGAAGAGAAACTAAGCAATGAAAACATTAAAAAAAAGAAAATAGGTAGAAAAACAAAAGAAAATATCAAGGGAGGGGGAGGTCACAGCTAAGTTTAATAAGTAATTACTGAACAAAGCTGATAACACCACACACAATCATTCAAAACACACACACACACACACACACACAAACTCAGACAGCATGGCAAAGTAAATGGAGCAGTGAAGAGATCTCCCAAAGAGACTGCAGGACAGGAAGCGTGAGATGAGAGCGTGCAACACTGACAGCATGCATCCACAAACACACACATTTACACACAAAGTCCCAAAAACAAGCCTACACACACACACACACACACACCTTTCTTCGTGCTCTTTCAGATTATTCCTGAGGACGTGCAGACATTTAATCCAGTTCCTTCCAAAGTGCTAACTTGATTTTCCATGACAAGGTAATTTAGCAGCTCAGCAACCTGTAGACTCTTTATTTTAATCTTCACTCAGTCACACACTCCTTCCTGTTTCTGATTCACTCACACAGACAACACAAAGGCTCCGTTTAATGAGTCCAGTTTAGCGTTATCTCTTTAACACCCTTCTATTCATTAACAGCTACGAAAGACAAAACCTGCCTGGGGGCACAGAGAGTGTGTGTGTAATAAAATCTGTGGTTAAGCAGCCAATTATGCCCATCATCCTTAGACGGTGTCCTGCAAATTACTTTTATCTTCCACCTCGACTCAGTGCGCAGCAGCATATGTGGGCAGGAACGTATTCTGGAGATGCACCAAGCTGCAACTCTGAGATCATTTCCCTCTAATGTGTTCAAACAATGCTGCTGCTTTGTGAGGAAAAAAAAAGATTGAAAGGAGGTCAATAAAGGTTAATAGCACCACCAATAACAATTTATAGAGAGGCTCGCACAAACAAACAGACGAAATCAGTTACAAGAGAAAAAACTCCACATTTCAAAGGTTAATAGCGTGCCCAAAAGGCCTTATGCTCAGAAGTCATTTGTCAACATTAGCTCTCTGAAAAGGACAATTCACTGATATGCAAGAGACTGGCATTTTACACAGTCAGTGCCATCTATTATTAATAGCTGTCATGGAACTACGGACATGGGGAGGAAATAAGAGTGAAGACAGACAGAGGAGGGGTAGCAAAAGTCTGCATTGACACCCAGAATGCCACAAAATTCAAGCCATGGATGCAAAAATTAAATTACATATTGTTTTAAAGGATTTGTAGCATTTTTAAATGTTCTTACAGCCTTCAGGAGGTGCTGTGGTGCAGGAGTGGTTTGATATATTAGAGTAAATGTGCCTGAATCTCATTACAAAGAGTTTATGGCTGGACGAGTTGTGGTGATACTTTAACCATTTCCCTCCTGTAACTGGGCTCCATTTCAAGAACCGTGTGTTTGCGGTGGTCATACTGGGGACACAAAGTCCAGAACGGATGGGGGACGGATTCAAGATGGAAACCACTAGGCGTCAACTGAGATGTCCTGTTGCCGGTCAATTAGGTCTCTCCCCTGTCCTCTCTAATGGGTTGGTGCATCCTTCCTGTTGGGAGGCTGATGTCATTCACACACTCACACCTACAAAAAGTGACTAACAGGAAGTAATTTGGCAGCTCACTGAGCCAACTGGTGGTTATTTAACAATACAAATGACTGTAATGGCTCTTTAGCATCTCCATCATCTTAGGGTTAGCCAACAATGAGTCAAACCAGCAACAATAAATCTTAAAGTGGTACAAAAATATGGTTTTCATGATGTTCAGGGAAGAAGAGGGAGTCCAACTAGATGAGATCAAATTATTGATGTGTGTGTTTAAGTATTTGTATGTGTGTGCATGTATGTATATGTGCATGTCCACTGGCTACCTTTAGCTGCCTGCATGAAATTCAAGTTGCTAACGCTAGCATACAAAGTCCTGAAAGGAACGGCTCCCATCTACTTGAATCCTCTTGCTAAGGCTTACGTACGTCACGGCTCGGTCACTCCAGTCATCAATCAGCTAGCAGTGCCTAAACCACGCTCAAGACAATCCAGACTGTTCTCATGTGTCGTTCCACGATGGTGGAATGACCTACCAAGCTACCAGAGCAGAGGCGTCCCTGTCCATCTTCAAGAAACTCCTGAAGACCCAGCTCTTCAGAGAACATCTTCCAGACTAGCAACTACCTTCCCCTACTCCTCTGTGCTCTCAATGCACTTCACTCTATCCTGTGTTCTTTCCCCTCACAGTCAGTGCGTTTACATGCAGTAAAGAAAACCGAATTATTGCCTTAAATCGACTTAAGTCGGTTTTTAAAACTGCATGTAAACATGTTAGTCCGGCTGAAATCGAACTGGATCTAATCGAGCTAAAGCACCCAGACAACGCGGTTGTAGCTCGACTTCCTCCTCCATAAAACAGCTTAGTCGAGCTAATGCCGGCTGGGCGCTCCTCCTCCGGGAGTGACGACACCGTGGACGTGGGAATACAAACAAATCAGTAGTGTTAAAAGACGATAGCAGCAAAAACAAACGGACAGCTTGCCAGCGCTGGGTACACGAAGACGCCCGATCAAATTCGTGACCGATAGAAGCGTTTAGAACAAGAGTTCTTAAACGCTAAGAAAACAACCGGCAGAACGCCAACATGAAAGGGCGCATGTCGCCCCCTATCGTAGCGGAGTGCAGCGAACTTCATTTGAGAGTTCGGTTTTCTAACAGACATGTAAACTAGGATAAAGACTCCCAGTTTATTAACATAAATTCGACCTAGACTGATCTAGCTCGACTTAGATGTGCATGTAAACGCACTGAGTCACCTAGTGTTTGACCATCTAAGTAGTTTGTTTAGGGTTAATGTCAGGGTTAGTTGTTTGTCAGCCTCAAGGTAACTTTTTGGTTACAATATCATTTGTAAGTCGCTTTGAATAAAAGCGTCTGCTAAATACATAAACGTGTATAGACACATGCATGAATACATAGAATTTGGGGTATGTTTATAGATACGTTTAGACGTGAAAGTTTATTTCATGTTCATTTATTTCTGTGTGTATGTTTATGTTTATAGGAGCATTCCTTTTCCCACTCACTGACCAGTAAGCAGGAAAAGGAATGCTCCAACATTTAGTATGCATAGATGTAAGTGGGACTTTATGATGCATGGATATGTTTATGTAAATACATAGCCTAAAGCAGCAATAGCAAATAGCATGCTAAACTCATGTAAACACAAATGATTTGGATTTCTGAACAAGATGGAGAAGGGGCTGGATATTTTTTAAAAAGCTTATGCTGCTCCTTTTGAATATTTATTACAGTTTTCCTCAAATGCTAAAACACATTTCTCAAACGTTTCCTCCATGTTCCCCAATGTCTAAACACATTTACCAAATCTAGCCACCATTTTCCAATACCGTAAACACATTTGCCCTTGCTAAAACACAAGTTGCAAGCGAACTCTGCTCATATTCTCAAATGAAAGCTCATGTGATGCAAAATACTTGCCACAGTCAACAATATTTGAACACAATGAACATTCCTGGCGTCATTCATTACACACAATGACTCAAAATTGAAGACACTTGTTGCTAATGCTGTGAGCACATGTAGAAAACAAGTTCAGAGCGCACAGTTTGCTGAAGATTCCAAACAAACACAGTGGATGAAGGCAGAGTCAGGAATTGAATTCAGAGTCAGAGGAGGAAGAAGAGCTGGCCATGGAAGAAGAGGAGCAGGCCAACGAGGAAGAGGAGAAGGTCCAGGAGGAAGAGCAAGACAACCTCATCATCATTACAGACGACATGCGAGCAACAGTCATTGTCCATGTCAAGACAATGGCTGAAGCAGGACTAAGAGTCTGTCCAAACCTGAGTAGGTTCACCGTGGTCGTGTGGATGAGGTGATGTGGCCCGATGCAGCTCAGCGACATGATGCTGCACAGTGAATGTGGTGTGTGTGTGTGTGTGTGTGTGTGTGTGTGTGTGTGTGTGGTGTGAATAAAGTAAATTAAAAAAACTTAACCCCCTGATCATGTTTTCAAGAGTACTGTTGTGTGCAATAGATTGTTTTTTATGTTTTTGATTCCCCCCCCCCAAAGTTTATTTCATTCAAAATACTGTAAAACACATGAAAAGATAACAATAAAATATACATAATAAAAAAATCTAATTTGAACGAAAAGAAGCAGAACGAAGAAAAAAATCGTATAATTTCTGCCCCCTTTTGCAAAAGAAATGATCTATACAATTTCTAATGTCAGACACACACACAGATTCAATTTGAACTCCGTCCTGTTCTTATTTCCAGATTTACGTAATCATGATCATTAGTTTACCGTAATTGACATTTTCATAATTACTTATTACTCTCAATTTGGTAGATTTTTTGAATATATTACTGTAAATGACATTGATTTTTAAATTTCCTTTTTAAGGTTATTCCATAATTTACAGTAACACCTATCTAGCATTGAGTTGTGTTACAGTACTGTACATGTAGAATTTCCTATAGATTTATACTCTTCATATGAAACTCACAAATCTAAATGTCTAATTCTCTGCAGAGATCTAAGATCCGTTACTGTAAAGTTTCTAAAAATATGCATTGGCAGTTATGAAACAAAGAACCTCCTCACAAATTGAGCATTGTGTTTTCAATTGTGTTGTTGTAGAGTGTAATGATGTGAATGGTGTTTAGATTTTTGAAAGCTTTGAGCTACCCTTTTGGTGTGAAAGTTTGAGTTTTGAGGTGAGATGGTGTGGTTGTGCTTATGTAGCTTTAGAAAAGGGTGTTGTGTTTAGACATTGGGGAACATGGAGGACACGTTTGTGAAATGTGTTTTAGCATTTGAGAAAAACTTGTAATTTTGGTGGCTGAGATGTTCTTTTTTCCCCTCTTTTTTTTCTTCCTTCTATTGCTAAGATCATTTCAGGTATGTACAAATAAACCATTAATTCATTCATCTTTGCATTTCTAAGCTTAGTGGAGTCTAGAACATTTGTAATGCATCTCCGAAAATCTCTGTTGGAGAATTAAAAAAAAAAAATCTGATTTTAATATTTTAGTTCTACCTATAACAAAGTACCTTTAAATATAAAGAAATGCTACAGGATGGAAACAAAAAAAAATACTGCTGGAAAAGTTTACACACAAAGAAATCCCAATACTTCTAACAGAGCAATTCAAGCCCTTTATGAGACTAGGATAATAATCTAGGAGTATAGGTGACATTTCTCAGAAAGAAATTGTTTATTTTATTAACTAACACCTAAGTGCTGATCATGTGATGTTTAAGTCATTCCTTCAGTGAAGCTTGGTGGTGGCAGTATCAGGCTATGGGGCTGCTGAGATTCATTGGAATGGAAGGAAATTCACACAGAGGGTCTTAAAAACCAGTGTGAGCTGATTATTATTCACTTAAGAGCCGTAATGCAGGGGGAAAGCAAAACATTCTTGGAAAACATTCGTTTTGAAAATCTAAGATAATGTGTCCAACTTGTGTAATCTGTTGATCCTGGGTTGTTTTTTATTTGCATAAAACCAAATGGACTGTCTGTGGTTAGGGTCTAATGTGAATAGGAATGAGTTTGAAGTGAATTTGAAATGCATGCAAATTGTCAAACAATATTTACCTAATTTTAATATTTTTAAAGGAATAACATTTTATTAATCAAACTCTTTCTAAAGAAACAGAAAGTCTGATTGGGTGTCATTATTGTTTAAATCATTATTATTTCTTAGTGTAAACTGACACTTTGCTATTTAATACCCGGTACTGTCAGTTGTCATAGAGCTACCCTCTGACTTTACCCTCAACATTTATGTGGAATTGTGACTCTAAAAAATAAACAATTAAAAGAAGAAAACCCCCATGATGCTCTCATTATATGAACACATCTTAATAGGCAAGAAAATGTGATTTAAACTAAATCTAAAGCCGAGCTGTAATACAAACAGAGCAAAAGGCAATACGATAAAAACGTAAAAGGACATTAACAATGTTATAGATGAACAGGTGGGAGAATCTTTGTAAACCTGATGTAGTTCTGTCAGATGGTGCCACTGATGTTTTATTTCTGTGGATACAAAAGCACATCTCAGACAGAGAAAAACACCAAAGTGACCTTTCTTTCACTCTGCAGGACTAACACACCCCAATCGGACATGTTTTAGTTCATTTGAATAGATTCTTGGTTTGCGTTTCAAACTGAGCCTATTTAGAAGATGAATGTGACATGATGAATCATTGTTCCACACAGTGGAGGTCAAACGAGTAGCTTTAAACAACTTTCAGCACTAGAAAGGATTCAAAATTAGAATAAAAACGTGAAAATATATGTTTGAAGACCAACTTTATCAAAGACACCAACAAGAACAAAAGACACAAATCATTCATTTAGTACACACAAGCAGGTGGAGACCACCAACAAATAGTTCACAGGAGGTAAAAGCCAAAAGCCAGTCCTGGTAGGAATGTTTGGGATGATTATTTAGCCAGATAACAAAGTTTTCTCAAAAGTATAAATCTTTTTAACTTTGGAAAACTGTGATCTGATGGTATAGAACTAGAGCTGAGTAATAAAACAATAATGATATAGATCTCAAAATAACTTCCTCAATAGAGCATTATGAACAGGTCGATAAAAAGTTGATATATATGCCCACTTCAGTAAGGGAGGGACCATCTTCTGGATCTCAGGGCCGGCTTCACCCTTAGGGCGCTGGTCGCTGGTCCTGAACATAGAGTGTGCATGGGGAGCGAGAGTGGGTGTATAGCGTCTATTGTGTGTCTTGGTATGTTTGCAGGAATGTGTGTGTGCACACATGAGGGAGGGAGAGTGATTGTGTCTGTGTGTGACTGTTTTTCTGTCAGGTTTCACCCCCCCCCCTCTGTGACATGCTAGGCCCTCCTCAGCAGAGACTATCCTCCCTGGCTGCGCCTCGGCATTGGTGGTGCCTTTCTCCAGTAGCGTGCTGGGGTGTCTCGGGTTCTGGGGCTGGGTGCTGGGGGCGTCTGCCTGCTCTTCTTCCTGTGGCGGCCTGGTGGGATCTGGGCCCCCGGGGGTGGTCGGGCCTCTGCTGGGGCTGGTTCGCTCCTGGGTCTCGGGTCTCTGGTTCCGGCTAGATCTACCCTGGATGGCTGGCTGCAGGCGGTGCCTGTGAGCTCCTAGCCGCGGCCCCCCAGGGGCTCTAGCGCGGCGACTGCCGGGGGCCCACGTGGGGTGAGCCTCTGCGCCCTCTGGGGGAAAGTTTAGCGACTGCCCTGACGGCGATCTCCCTGGGGTGTCCGTGCCCTGGGTGGCCTCTGGATGTCTGGGGCCTGGACCTCCTCCGCGTCCTCCGTGGGCCTTGGGGACGGGTCTGTGGCTCCTCGAACTTATTATTGAATGTTTTAATAGAGAAACCTTACATAAACAAGCGCGTATATATACACACAGGTGATCACAAGGTGCTCACATAAAGACGGACTCAGGTGTTTTCAGACACATTGACTGGGGCTGTGGTTGACACTGAACTCTCTTGAACTGGTGTATACGTATACATTTGAAGAATATCACAACTGTTGTGTATTCATATGCTGTTTGTTGCTGTTGTATCTTTTCTCCCTGTTTTGTTTGTTTGTGCTTTATTTACAGG
>SSNR01000056.1:1053949-1079976 GCA_006937965.1 Callopanchax toddi | reverse complement strand
CACGTATCTCGCCACCTTCCTTTTTTTAGACCATCTGTTCCTGTATTTTGCGAAAGGCCAGCCAGTGTAGATCTACAGATAAATCACTGCTGGGACCAAACGACGACGATAACACATAACAAGATGGAGAGAACGGTGAGAGAAGAGGAGAGAAGTGGGAGTCGGGGACAACATCATTGCTGGGAGATGAAGACAGGAGGTGAAAACACGACATGAGATGAAGAGTGAGGTAGAAGGAGAGAGAAAGGGAAACCAGACGGGGGCCTATTTGGTCTCAGCTCTAATGTATTATGTATCTGAACAGCGAGACCAGGAGGAAAGAGAATGAAAGGTAGTGTTTTCATTCACGCTGTGCTGTCTGAGTGTTTATGACTGTGTATTTGTGATGCGAGTCTATAATTGTTAAATCAGATCTGAGTTCTAAAACTTTAACGTGGACTCAGGTCTCACTCAGAGGCCGACTTTAGGGGATTCTTCAGGAGCTAACATCTGATTAGTGTTGTATTAGAGGCTGCAGTAGCTCAGGAGGTAGACTGCTTGCCTTGCAACCAAAGGGTTGCCGGTCTGAACCCTGCTTCCAGCTGAATCATTTTGTTGTTGTGTGTACGTCGCCTGCTGGTAGTGGTCAGAGGGTCTGGCAGCACCTGTGTGTGGGTGCCTAGACAAACTGTATTTTATCCTGTCATGTAAAATATTGTTTTTGTAAATGTATGGCCACTCCTCTCTGTTATTAGTGTCATTCAAGCCCGTATGGGCTGGGCACTTGTTGTTCATGACACTTTAATTCTTTCATTCTTAAACCCTACATGAAATTCTTAACATTTTCAAGTCCCTTGAATCTTTCAGAAACAACACAGAATCGTCTGCAAAAAGATGTTGAAAACAAAACTAAATTGAAGATATTGTACAGTCAATAACATACCATGACTAAGGTACACCCTTTATTATTGTATAAACAATGATCATGATTGTGTCATCATGGTTAGACTGCTGTAACTTCCTGAATGTTAAAGCCAAGACTCAGTTTCCTGTGAACAACCAATTCTGATGTTCTGCTCCTCACCAAGACCTGGAGACATGAATGTCATGAGTTAGGATGGGACAATCATGTTTTCAGTCACAACAGTGGATCCACCTTTTTTCAAACTGTATTTTATTTGAATTTAGAAACACCATTTATGGTTTTAGGGTCCATGTTTTCATGTTGGATTCTTGTTTTTACCCACTTCTCTGCTTGTATTTTATGTAAAGCGTATTGTAAAAATACTTATTCCTTTAGACTTCTAAGTTTTTGACATTTTCGATCTGTTTGAGCCACATTGTACACACCTGTAGTTTCTCTTTAAAGAAAAATACAAATAAATTAATATTTTCTACTGTACGGTTTCAACAGTGTTGTTGTGCTTAGATATCAGTTGTTCAATAAAACAGTAAAGCTTTTGTTTAGGAGAAACAGTTCTAACTGGATCAAACTACACCACCCTCTGAAATACAGCCCATCTGTCATCAAATAAAATAGCTTGAAAAAGTGTGGTACAAATACCTCTAACTTGTGGTTAAGCACTCAACGTGTCAATACTGAAAACTTTAAGATGTTTAAATACAAATAGTAGAACCCTATGAAACCATAGGGAGCAGCAGCAACTTGGAGAAGAACAATAAAACTGCAGCCTTTCAAACAACACATTAATCTCCCTGTCAAAGAAAATACAGCCAGTTTGAGCTCAGATATTACCCCACAGCTTCTGGGAGTATTTTAACTGAAAATGGTGAATTAATCATTAGAGAGGGAAAAAAGAAAGAGATCCATGAACTCACCCAGTGGGTGAATTTAAACATGAAAAATGAAACAAAGAGACAAAGAGATTAAAATGTTAGTATTTGTTATCTGATTTATGAACAATTAAAATTTTGTATGTTTGAACTTCAAAGTGATGCAACAACTTTACTAGAATGTATTTCTTTTTTATGTATAAATATAAAACATATGAGCCTCCACATAACTGAGAAGCTGTGCGACTGCGTTCTTAAGAGTAAAGGATTGAAACTTTTTATCACATTTACTCTCACCATACAGATGACTTTAATCCACCACCAGAGGTCGCGCTAGACTTTTTAGTTTTCCGTCATTTGACTGACAGGGTTAAAAAAATCCGGTCATAATCTATTTTTGTCCGTCACTTATTAATTTTAAAAATTATAATAATTACATTTTCAGTAGCATTATTACTCTAACACTGGGCGCATTTAGCACATAAATCCATAGGATTAGACTCTAAATTAGTCGATCAGTCAGTCATCCTATAGACATTTCTAAAAACTCCGTTTGGAGTCGAGCGCAGCGCAGCAGGTGCAGCTCTGTGCGCTCCGCGGGACTCTGATTACCGTATAATATAAACGTTCATTATGAGATCATGAGAGAGAT
Source organism: Callopanchax toddi (assembly GCA_006937965.1). Lineage (NCBI taxonomy): Eukaryota > Metazoa > Chordata > Actinopteri > Cyprinodontiformes > Nothobranchiidae > Callopanchax > Callopanchax toddi. Next base: position 1,077,551 of record SSNR01000056.1, on the reverse strand, counting down.
GAGGGGTTCACATATTTTTCATTGAGATACTCGGGGGGGCCTGGCGCTGATGTTTAATTCGGACCTCCTCGCGTTTTGAGTGTGCGCTCAGTTCGTGGAGCAGATTGTGCGTGTCAACAAGCATCCACAGCCTATAACGCGACTCTGAGAGCACATTACAACAGAAAGTGTAATTAATCCATATCTGATCGCGCACTGAGCACCGGATTGCAACGCGGTGTTTGAGCGGATCAGGTCTGACACCTGATGCGCTCTGGAGGACCAGTGTTCTTCTGCTGCAGAGCGCAGGACGTCTGGATCACAGGTCTGCGCTCAGCAGAACCTCAGTCTGGGCTGCAGGTATTGGTGGAGATGCAGCGCTAGTTCTGCATCCTTAGTTCAAATTATTAGTGGGGACAATTCAGTGATTGCCTATGACGGTCTGATGGCGCGCGCGCAAACCTGTCAGAATGACCGGCGCCCTTCAGATCTTTCCGTCAAAGTAAAAAAAAAACGGTTAAATACCGGAAAATTCCAGTTAACGCGACCCCTGTCCACCACTGAACTGTCTTCTGCTGAGCTGATTCAGACTTAAGGAGAATCATATTCGTCTTAACAGTTCTGAGCTGATCTTTTCTGTGAATTTTGACATGAAAGAAGTCTGTTTTAAGTGACAACTGCTGTAGAGTTTTATCTTTGGTTTTGTTCTTAAATAATTTTTACTTCATGTCATCTGATTACAAGTGCCTGAAACAGATAACTAAACACATGAGGAACACCTGGGGCAACTTAACAGAGAAGACAGGGACAAAAAAGGCACACAGGGGCAGGATCATGACATAACCCCACCCAGAAGGGCGGATCCCAGACACCCACAAAAAACAAGAAAGGCAGGGGGAGGGGGAGGGGAAACAGGAAGGAGGGTTAAAAACCACACAGAAGGACACCAATAAACAGGCAACAAAAAGGAGGGTCAAGCCAATGATCCACCCAGGCAGCGGCCCGACACAGCGTGGCTCAGGGGGCCGACCACGAGGCGACCCAACAAGGTGTAGCGTAGGGCCTGGACTAACCCACAGACCACTCTGAGACTCTGGACTCAGCTCTGGACCAGGACTCGCCAGGACCTGCAAACTCTGGAACTGGACCCGGCTGGGGCTCCTGGACCAAAACTCGCCTCTGGACCCGGCTGGGGCTCCTGGACCAAAACTCGCCTCTGGACCTGGCTGGGGCTCCTGGACCAAAACTCGCCTCTGGACCTGGCTGGGGCTCCTGGACCAGGACTCGCCTCTGGACCCGAGGACTCTGGATCAGGACCTGGACTTGTGGACTCTGGACACAAAGACTCTGGCTCATAACAAGAGTGACAAAAACTGACAGGACTTAAATACACTGACAAACGAGCAGCACAAGGGACAAGTGAGGCAATTAAACACATGAGGAACACCTGGGGCAACTTAACAGGGAAGACAGGGACAAAAAAGGCAAAAGCAGGCACACAGGGGCAGGATCATGTCACATCCCTGTAATACCGGTAAGTTTTTCTTGCCCAGGAAAAAAATATACCATATTGACCCAAATATAGGATGATCCTGATTATAAGACGACCCCCCTTTTTCAAGACTGATCTTCAGAAAAAAGAATAAATTCACTTTTTAAAGAAACAATTTTTAATTAAATTTTGAGAAAATCCTTCAGTGGACACCCACGACTTATTTATGAAGGTCCAGTTTCAATTGTGCTCAAAGAGACAGCAGTTGCAGTTATTTGCCGTTTAATTTAGATCCCATAATGCTCTGGGTCTGGATGTAAATTGAATCTGATAAATGTGTCCTATTAATTTTTCCTGCAGGAGTTTCACAAATCAGATGCCATCTTTGGTTTAGAAGTCGACAAATAACACTGAAATCTTGCTTATGGTGTGAGATCAAACTGTCTGCATGAAGAAGAACTGACTGATACATATGAACATCTGCTCAACAATCTATTTCAGATCAAGAAACGAGTTATGAGTGGGCTCTCTTTGTTTAACAGCTTGTTGCTGCCTATTACTCGGTACAGTAGGCTGTTGATGGAGGGTGAGGTTCTAGCAAATATGTTGGATTGTTTCATCAGGAAAAAACCAGAGAAGCCACCTGTCAGAAGAAGTTAGTGGTTTTATTTACATGGTGAGGGAAAAAACTACACGTCAACACAACAAACATGAGGCGGGACCGTGATTCAAAGAAGGCCGTCTCCAATCAGAACTGCATCCACCTCCTCATTACCGACTTCAAATTGTCTGTGACATCAAAGTAGCATCCCAGAATGCAGCGCTGCGGACCAGGCGTGCTCTGAGCGATGCAGAAAAGCGGCAGATACAGATTACAGCAGAGGCAGTTTTAGAGACACAGAAAAAGACAAAAGAGATGAAAGCACATCTGCCCTCTATGTGACATCAATCCACTCCGCTATGAGGAAGCTTCTCAAAGACAACTTTTAAAAAAAAGAGCTTTTGTCCCATCAAAGACTTAAATTCACGCTCCTCTCCAGAGTGCAATAAGGTTAGAGCTATCAGACGTACAAACTCCTTCCATGTCACCTTTGATGTCCAGTGGAAAGCTGCACCTGGACAAACACTAAGGGGGTGTCTACATGTTTACTCTGTGGGGAAAAAACAAACACATCTAGCAGATGGATGCAGAAGAATGCAGCCTCCTCAGTAGCAGCAGTGTGTGCAAATGCATGACTGTGTGTGCATGTGTGTAAGTGCAGACATGCATGAAAATTTGCATGTACCAAAAGAACACATAGCCCTTTCAGACACACTGTTGGCAGTAAAAAATGTTCGTTTTTGCTTGAGTTGAGAAGAATATTTAAAAAGAAAGAAGTGCCTCAGAGCGATTATGATTATCCAGTGTACGTCTGTCTGTGGATGTGCATGCGCGCGTGTGTGTGTATCTCTGTGTGTGTGTGTAGGCACAAAGTGTGAAAGAGTCAACTGGAATGGAGAGAGGTCATTGACGGCAGAGAGGAAAATGAGGAGAAACATACTGACAGATGTGAGCGCGATTACAAAAAGCTAAACACACAAACGGACGCTTACGCAAACTGACGAAACAAACGAAGACATTTAACGTACCTCAACAGCGAGGACGTTGAAAGAGCTTCTAGCTCACACAGAATATTGTTTCAATTCCTCATGAGATTCAGATTAGAACTGTGGTTCTAAGGATGTAATTAGCATATCAGCAGCAGCTTTAACAGCCAATCAAACTCTGAACATGCCTTTAGAATGCAAATGAGTTTCACCTCATTTTATAAAAATCAGTTGACAGCCTTTAAAGTGGCTCTCTGGAGCATTTCTCTCTGTATCAAAGTTTTCTAAATGTTTTAAATGATATTTCAGGTCTAAACTATGATCTATGGGTTGAGTTCCACAACATCTGTCATTCTGATGAAGACCCTCCTTCCTCCTAGAGCCCCCTTTGCATTATTTCTTGCCGCCGACATTTTTCAGCCAATGAAATTCAAATTTCTGCATTGTCTGAACATGCACGCGCATCGACCAAACCTGTACCAGTAGGGGGCGCTGTCGTACAGGACGCTCCGTGTGTTTCTCTGCCGTCTCAGCCGTTCACTGAGGACTCACGGCTCATTTCTACTAAAAACCTACCCATTCTCCAGATAAAGACGGGTTTATTTTTATTTTTAAACCTTTCACCTCACAGAATGGCAAGGCTTGACAGGATTACGTGTTTATTTTGGTCAGAAAGTTCATCCAGGGCCGAGTCAAGTTCAGCTTCAGAGTCCAGCAGCAGCTCGGTGCTAACAGAGCTAATATCAGAAGCAGCAGGGACAGAGAGGGCTCATCAGACCCTCGTAGTATTGTTGGAATAAGAGTTGTGAACTGTGAGTGATTAAACCCTACACACTGAGCTGTACAGTTCATGTCCGAAGTATATGCGCCGCGTGCACGCGCGCACACGCGACCGGACACGCGTGTCGAGATGTTTTGAGGAGGAGCCTTTGGACGCTAGATTAAAAAACTGCTCTCCTGATGAAATCCTCCGGAGTGCCGCTTTAAGTGATGCTTGGAAATACAAACAAGTGTGTGACTGTGTGTGAGCCCGCATTCATGTGCTCTTCTTAAACCCACTTTGCTCAGGGCAGAGAGGGTTCCTACTTGAAAACAAGCAGGAGGTCAAGGGTAAGTTTTTGCGTTTGTCTGTGGGGACATTTGGGTCTCTGTGCTGCTTACATTGCTCCAAGTTATGACACAAAAGGTCAAACAAACAAACCTCTCCAAACTTTTAGGCTATAGATGTGTATGCCACAGACTGTGTTTCACTCTGGTTAATGAAACATTTCTTAAATGACAGGAGGATTGTCCACATCCACTCATATAAAGGTTTTTTGCAAGATTTGTTTTATACCTGGAGCATGCTGCTGTCAGGCAGAGTGACCCACACAGCAACACACTCTGCATGCAGCTTGTATCCAACACAAAGTATTGTGTGTTTAACTTCTCCTTGTTAAAAAAGATTGTTTTTACAGACTTTGCATTCGAAGTAAAGGCATCCAGCCTCTTCAACAGTTCAATTAACGTCACTTGATTTACTCCCCTCTAATGTGCAATTTAGAAGCCTTTAAAAACAACCACTTAACATTCATTCCTGTCTGTGCACTGCTATGGAAAGGACTGAACTCAAGAGCACTTTGCAGCTGGGTGGTTGTTTCTATATGATTTTCTTCATTTGAGCATGAACTCTTAGTTTTGGTCAGAAAGTGGATATTTCCTATTTAAATCCATGTTTCTATTCCACTCCTGAGGCTCTGTCTGCAGCTCATGACTCCTGATAAAGTTATAGATGTATAAATCTGAAATTGATCTCACAATTCTGCCTATATGACATTAAATTAATGCATTTTCAGGCGGTAACATTTTTGCATAAAGGTTTATTTGACCTGTGCCTGCCAAAGGAGTCTTCATCTGACTCTTAGATGATACAACTCCTTTAAATCAGCCTGTAGGTTATGTTGAATGTTGAAGGATCCACTGCTGCACAAAAATCACAGGTCTTATTCATCTGAACTCTCCACAAAACCTCTCAATGCTGGTTTAAGCTACTGTTACATTCAACCCTCTGAGCTCTAGGAGAAATTCAACATATCTATGGAAACATGATAATTGGGTAACTTGAGCATTTTTTGCATCATCTTAAATCACAATATTTGGATTCTGACAGCTTGCCCATTCCACTCCGAGCACTCAGCTCATTAAGACAACGTGCAGTTTGGATAAAAGTTAATGAATGGAGTGTTGTTAGGTTATAAAAATGACAGAAACAGCTGCACATGGCATTATAGAGGCACTCTGAAGTATTTCCCTCTCCCAGTCTGGGCAGGAGAACCAGCTCTGGGGATTGCAGAGTTTTAATTGAGCAACGCTTAGCTGCAATTATCAGAGTTCCAGGTGGATTGACTGTGTATTAAATGGTGTAAATGAATACCAGCAGGATGCTGAGAGCTGAAGGACACAACAGTCTTTAGTCTCACATTTCAGGAATTGTGACTCGTGTTTGAGCTGGCAGACAAAAAACGTTTTAATCATAAATTTATTAACACAATTGTGGTAGAAATACTTTTACATATTGAAATTTTAAATAATATGTTAGAAGTAAAATAAAGAAACAAATAATGCAGCATATTATCAGCAAAATAGAGCGGATATCAAAATGAAGCTTCATAACTTGCAATTTATAATATTATGAAATTTAATTTAGGTTAGATGTTGGTTTGCGAGGATTCGCGCTCCCGTGGTATTTAAAGGGTGGGGGTGGGCTCAGGTAGCCAAAGGTGCTTGTGATTGGCTGTGTCCTCTAGAGAGGAGTGGTCTTTTCCCTTCTTGATGTCAGCAGGGGAAAGGTTCTGAAACCACCCGTTAGCATTAGCTCAAAACACCTTAACCAAAAATGAAAATAAGGAAGTGAAAACGGTGAACATATTTCAAGTTTTGAGTCTCAAACATAGTCTTTGGAACTGATATGACTGCTGAAAGATCTTTAGAAAGTGAATTTTGCATAATATGGGACCTTTAATAGTAATTAAGTTGAGGAGATATTGAATTATTTATACAAGCGGCTTGGGTTGTATCCAAATTTTGATATCAAACTTCCTCCACATTTTCCCGCGGTATACGGTATTACCGTGACCAGGGTTGGACTGGGACCATAATTCGGCCTGGGCATTTTCAGTCATGGCTCCCACTATGAGCATTTATAGCTGATGTTCGGTTTGGACAGCTACAGCTGTTGACTGAACGCGACTATACGAGCTTGCGCGCAACGCACAGCAACAAAGAAATGCTGAGTAAAACCGGGGGGATCCATGGACTCTTCGTTCTTTTGTTCCTGAGACAGAAACAGAACAACCAGAAGAAGCCATTATTTGGTTTTTGCCTTGTCAAAATAAAATCGGAAATACAGTCAAACAAGAAAATCCCGCTGTTGATTGAAGCCCTAAGTGCAGGTGAACACACTCGCTTGCGCAGCAATAAGGAAGTGCTGATTAAAACAAGCCGCTCGGATAGCGGGCTGCGCAAGCGCCCAAGACCGGCCCAAAGTTACCATCGGCTCACCGGCAGTCCAGCTCTGACCATGCATTTTTTTCATGACGCTACTGAAACTGATATATTCAATACCACCTGTATACGGTATTACCATAATACCGCCCAAGCCTAATACAAGCAGGAACAAAAAAACTCCAAATTTATATTTAGATCACAAATTCGGCCTTAACAAAATGTATGCAGTGTTTAAAAAGGTTAAGTGAGTCATGAAACATGTGACATCAGCCTGGTTGACAACTAAACACCAAGCTGTCAGGAGAGCATACTGCAGACGTGTCCCCAAGAAACAAAAAATAATAAATCAGAGATCAAACTGTGACTGCCTGGTCACATCTGTCACAAACCTGTCTTAGAAACTTTAATAATACAGTATTTCTAGTAGACTTAGACACAGGTTAGATCAAACTGAGAATAGAACTACATCAAACACTCATTATGACACCCTAAATTAGAAGTAACGTGTGACCCTGTTAGTTGCCAGGCAACCTGGACTACTCTTTGGGAAAAAAAAAGACACCTGCACTGTATCTACCAAACCATCTCAGCAGCCTCTTCCTCTCTCTGACATGCCTGTCCTTCGTCTTTGTCCACCTGGCAGAGGAAATGTGGAACATCAGGGCGGGGAGAGAGGAGAGAAAGAACGATGTAATATTCTCATTCAAAGGGTGAAAAACTGATCAGAGGCAATCAAAATGTTGATCGCTGCAGGATGTAGACAGCAGGGTACATCATAGTGTCTAATCACCACTTTTTAAATCTGCAGAAAGCTCCTGGAATTTTAAATGTCAAGCATGATGAGGAGTGAATTAATACAATCAGGATTTCTGTGCAAATGACTAAAACATAAAAGTGCACGGTGTGTTTATGCAGCTGATCTGCTGAAGGGCCTCCCCTAAAGATGGTGTCTACAAGTGTGTTTACAAGACATTAATGTGTAAAATCATTTAACACCACAAGCATCACAAAACCTGTAAATGTCCCAAACAGCTGCTCAGTGGCTTTATCTGTGTGTGGGCTGATCGATGCGCACAATCAATAACAAAAAAAAAAAGAACGGAGCAGCAAGGTCACGAAGCAGCAGAGCCTAGGAACACATTCTGCAGCTCCGCATAAGAGACTGAACACAACAACGTTACCAGCCTCAGGGAAATATACACGTTTCAATTAAGTTAATAAACCAAGGTTCAATAACAAAGATTCTGCCTCACATTAACAATTTCCCATGACTATTTGGCTATTTCTATCTTCCAATCCTATATAATTGTCTATTTTTTGTTTATTTTTAGTCCCCCTGGTGCCTTTTTCTCCCCTTCATTTCTGGTGTCTTTGTTAGTAAAATCAGTTAAATCACATGAGAAAACATCTGAAGTTGGAGGAACAAAAACCAAATGTACAAACATGAGATTTAAAAAACTCTGCAACAACAAACCCAGCACATGACAAACATCTGTAATATGAGCCACATGAACCAACTACCGGTATCTGATTTTGTTTAGATCAACAAAGAAAATAACCGCAGTGAACTCTTAGTCCTTTACCAGAAAAAAATGTTTTAGTCAACACAAAAACAAAGAAGCTAAATACGATAATAAATCTCTGCTGCATGGCTGCAGTGTAAACGTCCACATCATTCAATCTGCATGAATGTGTTTAATGCGTTTCTTATTTAAAATGAACTTCTTCTCAGCTGCAGGTTCCAATTATCGCCTTCATCCCACGTACAGTTAAAACTAGAGGACCAATTCCATCAGCTATACAGAATCTGTCTGAGCAAAGACAGTACACACAGGCCAGGTGCTGGGTGTTTGCTGAATTTTAAACCACGCTAAATAAACAGAACAAAACGTGACAAAGTACTTTTTATTCTATGATTCATAATCCATGCAAATTCCCCGTGCACAAGCTACAAGTCTGCATGTGTTCACACTCAAACAGTCGGTGCTCCGAGGCGTTGTGTTGTCACAACACAACAACACAACGTTCTCACACACTGTAATACAGCCAGCTAAACACCTCCACTGCCAAGCAAATGAACGAGACTTGACACCATTTTCTAATTAAACCAAAGCTCCACACCCCAACGCGGCTTTCTAACCCTCCAATTTAACTTCACAGGGGAGTACACACACACACACACACACACACACACACACACACACACATGGTTGTCCATTTGTTTGCCAACAGAAAGACAGCAGTGCTCATACACAAGATCTCTAACTTGTATACACACACACATAGGTGTAAGCACACACACACACACACACACACACCTGTCTGTGGCAACAGTCCATAGAGATAAGAAAGCTGACGAGAGCTGCAGGAGCCAAAGCCGGGAGCTGTCACACTCATTTCACCGTGACACCTCCAGGCTCAAACACACACACACACACACACACACACACACACACACACACACACTCTTACTCACTCCTGATGACACTGTTGACTTTAATTTATTTCCTTGCTGCAATTTTAAAATCACTCTAACGTTCATATGCTGCATTTAAAACCCTCCTCCAGAGTCAACCTGACAAAATAACATGCTTTTGCTTTAGTCTTAAGATTAGACCTTAACTCGCTGTAATTCTAGCCTCCGCCTTCAACACAACTCATCCTAATAAGGTGTCAAAGTCAGAGATCACAAAGACCAGCTGGCCGTGGTTTTATTCTTGAGTGGAACCCACAGTAACAATGAGGATGTGTGCAAAAGTTGTTTCTACAAAACAAAATAAAATAAAAACTGGAAAACACAAGCTCACACATACAGTGGTGTGAAAAAAGTGTTTTGAAAAACCTTTCAGATTTTCTATTTTTTTGCATGTTGGTCACACTTAAAGCGGCACTCTGGAGCATTTTTCTCTGTATCAAAGTTTTCTAAATGTTTTAAATGATATTTCAGGTCTAAACTATGATCTATGGGTTGAGTTCCACAACATCTGTCATTCTGATGAAGACCCTCCTTCCTCCTAGAGACCCCTTTCCATTATTTCTTGCCGCCGACATTTTTCAGCCAATGAAATTCAAATGTCTGCATTCTCTCAACATGCACGCGCATTGACCAAACCTGTACCAGTAGGGGGCGCTGTCGTACAGGACGCTCCGTGTGTTTCTCTGCCGTCTCAGCCGTTCACTGAGGACTCACGGCTCATTTCTACTAAAAACCTACCCATTCTCCAGCTAAAGATGGATTTATTTTTATTTTTAAACCTTTCACCTCACAGAATGACAAGGCTTGACAGGATTATGCGTTTATTTTGGTCAGAAAGTTTATCCAGGGCCGAGTCAAGTTCAGCTTCAGAGTCCAGCAGCAGCTCTCTGCTAACAGAGCTAATATCAGAAGCAGCAGGGACAGAGAGGGCTCATCAGACCCTCGTAGTGTTGTTGGAATAAGATTGTGAACTGTGAGTGATTAAACCCTACACATTGAGCGGTACAGTTCATGTCCAAAGTATATGCGCCGCGTGCACGCGCACACACGCGACCGGACGCGCGTGTCGAGATGTTTTGAGGAGGAGCCTTTGGACGCTAGATTCAAAAACTGCTCTCCTGATGAAATCCTCCGGAGTGCCGCTTTAAAAGTTTCAGATCAAATGGATTTAAGTGTGCATGTGTGTTTTTAATTGCAACAAACGCAAAATGTAGTTTCTAAATGAAGGTGTTTATAATTAGGGGGGGGGGGGGGGGGGGATTCAAACTTACATGGCAATGTGTGAAAAAGTAATTCCCCTCGTTACAACATGTCTAAAGCTGCGTCCTCCAGTGAACCACGGTGAGAACCGTTGTCCACACATGGTGAAAACATGGAACACTGGTGAACCTTCCCAGGGCAACCAAGATTACCCAAAGTGCTCAATGACGACTCATCTAAGAAGTCACAGTATAACCCAGAACAACATCCAAAGAGCTGCAGGCCTCACTTGACTTAAGGTCAGAGTTTATGACTCCACCATAAGAAAGAGACTTAGCAGAAATGGCCGGCATAGCAGAGCTCCAAGACCAAAACCACTGCTGAGAAAAAGGAACATAATCGTCTCAGTTTAATCAGAAGGTATTTTGATCTCCAAGACTTCTTGGAAAATCCCCTATGGACTGATGAGACAAAAGTTAAACTTTTTGGAAAGTGTGTGTCCCATTACATCAGGTGTCAAAGTGACAGCATTTCAGAAAAGGAACATCATACCAACAGTATAACATGGTGGTGGTATTCTGATGGTCTGGACCTGTTGCTGCCTCTGGACCTGGAAGAGTTGCAGATAAACGGAACCATGAATTTTGCTGTCTACTAAAACATCCAGGAGGAACCCACCCATCTGTTTATGACCTCAAGCTAAAGCTCACATGGGCTCTGCAGCAGGACAATGATTCAAAATATATCAACAAGTCCACTTCTGAGTGGCTTAAAGGGATACTCCACCGGGACGTTGTTTTTTGTCTATTGCCATATTCCTCAGAGTTAGATAAGTGGGCGAAAACAATTTGTAAACAGCCCAGCCATTTTCCTAACCCGGCAGGCGGATACTCGCCTCCGGCGATACTTCTTTAGCATTAGCTTAGCGTAAAACACTGAGTGAATGGTACCTACTAGCATGCTATTAAGATAAAGGTGGATCATGCTGGGAAAACCCTCCAATGTGGTCGAATTACAACAATTCTGCAAAGGTAATACAAGTCAAATTTCTTCCACAGCGCTGCAATTAAGTCATCACCAGTTATCACAAATGATTGATTTCAGTTGTTGCTGCTGAGTTTGGCCTGTTATTAAAGGTGTAGTTTAATGAAAAACCTTTTTTTTTCATGTTTTTTCTGATTAATATTGGTCACTCTGAGCTCTTTATGCAGGCTGAAAAATAGTCTTCTACATGGATCTCCAGCGTTAGCTTCCGATAGACAATCAAGGTTGAAAGGCTAGGATTTTAAAAACCTTGCAGATCTACATCACAACATGAATTTGCATTTATGATCTCGCCCATCTTGGCTCGCGCCGCCCCACAGGCAGGCCCAGATAATGCACAGGCTAGATATGGTTTGAATCTTGGGGCCTTGTGAGGTCTGGGAGCTCCACTGGCCAGTAAAAAATATATTATTTTATTTAAATTTACATGCAAGAATATTCTTAAAGTGAATTGGCCCACAAAAACATAAGCGAAGCAAAATTTTTGTGATCTTGACTCATGTAATGCGAGACGAAATGTTCATGTATAGAAACAGAACAACATACCCCCCCCCCCTAATATATAAACATCTTTAATTAGAAACTCCATTTTGTGTTTGTGTTATATTTGTCTATTTTAATGAGTTTGATGATCTAAAACATTTAAATGTGGCAAACATTCACAAAAGTAAGGAATCAGGAATGGGGTAAGCACCTTTCCACTCCTCTGTATAACATTATGGAAAGTGAAAGATTATTATGTTTAATATGAAACAGAGTAATACTAACCCAGCTTTGTCCAGATAGAAATTTGTCTTTAAAGATTATAAAAAGCAACATTGTATTTGATTTTAAACATAAGTTGCACTGGTAGAATAAAAATGATGCTCTCCTCATCTTGGCTTAAGATGGAAGACAGGGTTTTGTTGGCAATTATGATTTTTTTTTTCTTAAAAGAAAAAAGGCCTTAATATGTTCCGTCAGCTTCTATAAGAGACCCTAGATGGCCAGACTGATTACTATTGACAGACTGTATGAAAAAGCTCACAACAGACAGAGGCAGCTGCAATAAATGTACCGTAATTACACAGATTTCTCTGTTTAATATCAATGTTAAATGGCATGTAACTAAATTAACACATCCATCTCCTCCTTTCTAGTTTAAAACATTCACAAGAGTAAAACATGTAATCTGGTGGAATTTATTTAGATCAATTTAGTCCAGTATCAAAGATTTGTGCAGTTTGTAAATTAGAGCAAATCTACAACTGAATCCATTCTTTGCCTCTTTGAAAATGAACATTTAGCTCGTTTAATTGATACTACCATTCAAAATACCAGGCATGTCCACGTTGCTAAATAATCTAATACTTTGGAATAAAACATGAAACAGAAAGCTGCCCATCAGGACACATTAAAGCCATCCTTCTCTGGACCCCATAAAGCTGGTCTGTTGTTCCAACTGGTCTACAGATGATGCAAAGATCATCTGACCACTACACCAGGATTATATTCAGTAACTTCTCTTCAGCATTAAACAAAATCTCCTCAAAGGAAATCATAGTAAGACACTCAATCCCTTCCATTTTTTGAACAGAAGATTTTTGTTCTTGTAACAATGGCAGATGAAGCAGGAGAATGAGCAGCAGAGGATTACATTTTTAAATTTAGGGATATTAATCTGGCCGTTCAAAAAGTGGTTGTGTTGTTAGGCTTTTGCCATTTGTTGTAATATATTTTTCTTTCAAAAATCACAAGGACAATGATCAAAGGATCAATGGATGCAGCCCCTAAATTTGGACGCAGCCTCCATCAAACTGAGCACAGGAGTCCCTCAAGGATTTGTACTCAGTCCTTTGTGCTTCACTCTGTTGACACGTAAATATTCAGCCAAATGTAACATTTATCAGAACATTAAGCTTACTGATGATGCAACCGTGGTCAAACTCACTAATGACTCATTAAATACTTAAGTAATGATAAAGAAGCCTCTTACACACCTGAGGTATAACTGTTGTAAAAGTAGTGACAACAGTTTGGTCCTCAATGTCAAATCTAACAAGCTAAGGGTGGACTTCACACAAAAGGGATTAGTTGGGCTCCTGTGGACGGGGTCAGCAGAACTTTTGTCCCCTCTCGGTGGTGGGTTGTGGGGCATCCTGATTAACTGCATTGTATATTAGAAGAAACTGGAGTGTAACTATATTCTGCAACATGTGGCAATAATGACTGAGTGAATCTTCAGGGCCCCTCTTTGGAGACCACTTTCACAAAGAGATGCAACAAGAAAGCCTTCAGTGTTGTCAGAGATCCATTTCACTAAGCTGTTTACTCTCCTGAAAGTAATATTGCTTTATCAAATCAAGATCAATCAGAATGTGCAATAGTTTTATTCCTTAGACATTAAAGCTGCTTAATTCCCAGCAACAGAGATTTGTCTCAGTAGGCTTTTACCAAAAAAAATTGTATGGATCCAATCAATTTGTATGAATCACATCCAATAAACTTGATCTACACATAAGGGCTTATTTTTATGTTGCACATTTCTACATGAGTGCACCAGTGACAACAATATGATGCATTTAAATCTTGCCACATGTAGAACTGTGAGGGAATTTTAGGAGGATTTTTATCCTCTTTATTGTTGTTATTTTTAACATTTTTAATGGCGGCATTTAATGATTGACAATTTATTGATTTTAGATTTTAATCTGATTACTAATGCTGCTGTTATTTTATGTATTTTGGTAAATGGCTTTCTAGAGTTCTACACTCCCCAAAGCGCTGTACAACACATCAGTCATTCATTCATTAAAACACACACACACACACACACACACACACACACACACACACACACACACACACACACACACACACACTGCCCTGGAGTGCAGTGACAGAGGCAGAGATACCATGCACCCTTGGAAAACCAGCAGACAAGGTGGGCGAAGTGTCTTGCCCAAGGACACAATGGCATGGTAACCCAGCCGGAGCTGGGACCAAACTGGCAACCCTCCAGTTCCCAGACCAGCCACTCTACCATCTGAGCTACACGTCATAAGTATTTTATTGTGTCCTACTTTGTATGTGCATCTGTGAATGTGCTGGTGAAGGTTCTCAGTCATCCGGGTCATGGTAATCCAAAAGAAGGGTTTGTGGCCTTCCATCTAATGAAAACAACTCACCAGGATTTCAGTCGAATACAGTGGAGCCAACACCTTCTCAGGGGGCAGGAAGGAGGTGTGTCACAGACAAATGAGGATAACCATAGTTTATAAGATTCTCTCTCCTTTGCTAAAGGCAGAATTGAGAAAGCTCCTTGGATGAGCAGCAAAATATTTTCAAAGAACCAAATAAGTCCAGTTGCCTTTATTCAAACCCTTTTTTTGGAATGCATCTGTGAATGTTGGCCAGGACGCTCACCCTGGTTGGTTGGTTGGTTAGATAGGTAGATTGATTGATTGGACCCATTACCTCCACAACCCATCCTTGAATTTACGGAGGGATGGATGGAACAAATTAAGCTGCAAATTCACAAGATTGAAATAGTTGGTCTATAATAAGTCCTAGACCTTTATTCTGAAGACTGGGCTTAGTCTACTAAAGGGAGTTTTGTCATTTGTTTCATGTTTGAACCAATTGAATCCTCTCTCTTGTGATCCAGGATAAAATTGTTTTATATGCGTGTGTCTGTTCTACAGTGAACAATTTGAGATATTACAAGTGACTAGCTCTGAGAAAAGACATTGGTTAGACTTCAAATATAAAACGTCATCTACACTCTCCTGACACTTTATTAAGTACACCTTACAAGTACTAGTACTACCTTCAGAGCTGCCTTAAATCTTCAAGTCATAGGATCAACATGGTGTTGGAATAAGTCCTCAGAGGTTCTGGTCTATGTTGACTCAACAGCAGCACACAGTTTCTGTACATCTATGATGTGAATCTCCTTTTGCACCACATCCTAAAAGTTCTGGACTGAACTGAGACCTGAGAACTGATCTGATCTTTGAGACATGGAGCATCATCCTGTTGGAAGAAGCCATCAGAAGATGGGTCCACTATTGTCATTAAGGGATGGACATAGTCAGCAACAATACTCAGGTAGGCTGTGGAGTTTAAACCAGGCTCATTTGGTACTAAGGGATCCAAAGTGAGAAAAGAAAATCTCCCCCACACCATTACACCATCAGAGCAGGAAACGTTTAGCGTTTATTCTGGTCCAGTTCTGGTGATTCTATGAGTTCTAGCCTTAGTTTCCTGTTCCTAGCTGACAGAAGTTCACCTGGTGTGGCCTTCTGCTGCTGTAGTCCATCTGCATAGAACCAGTCTGTCCATTCTCCTCTGATAGAGATATTTTCATCCACTCATCTGCTGTTCTCTGGATTTTTACTCTTTTTCAGACCATTCTCTGTACCCTAGAGATGGTTGTGTGTAACAATTCTAGTACATCAGCAGTTTCTGAAATACTCAGACCAGCCTGTCTGGCACCAACAACCATTTTCAAAGTCACTTAAGTTTCCATTCTTTTTCTTTCTGATGCTCAGTTTGAAACTTAGCAAATCGCCTTCATGAGTTACTGCCACGTGATTGGCTATCTGTGTTAATAAGCAACTGAATAGGGTGGTTGGTGTGTGTAAGCTATACAAAGATTAGGATACTGCCTCTGAAATCAGTAGCCAAAAAGTTAGCTAGACATTGAATTTACCTATGAAACAACGAGTCACAAAGATACAATATTTACATAATGTATTATAAACTGTTCAACTACAGAAAGTTTAGATTATTTACAGCTAAAAGTTGCCAGTCAAAAATAAAAACACTTTTAAACTCACAGCTATTAGGTAACAGACGGGGAAAAAATGTTTCATGCAATTATTTGCATGCATTAATTAAAATGACACAACTAGCAGCTCTATAATGGAGATGAAGCCAGTGATTTATGCCTGAAATCTGCTGCTTGTGAGTCATTGTTGACTATGGTCTAATGGCACACTGTTGAACTCTGGCTTTTTATTATAGAGACAGATTGTTATTATTTATGTGTATATTTATGCACCGATGATTCAGCTGGGTGAATTTTATACCACCTAAGCTTTAGTGGTTAGCTCATAATATTTACAGGAATAATTCCAGAATATATTTAATACTCTGGATTTTTACAGAATCTTAAAAGAGTTTGCATGTCTTATGTTTCTTTGAAGTTATTCTCCTTCTGCAGTACTAAACAGGTGATTTTGAATGCAAAACTCATAGAATATACCCTGTAAAAAAAGTTTTAGACTCTATTAGCAGTTTCATTTCACTGTGGAAGACTTTAAAACTTCGAAGGAAATCTTAAAGACAATTATTCAAAATGTGCATGCATCTGGGCATTTAAAGTCTTGAGGACATTTTGTCAATGCATAAAACGGCTGAAAACAAAGGTTTTTTTCCTCTCTGCCTTCATTTTATCTGCTTCTTTCTTTTCCATCTCCTCTCTCTGTGTGAATATTTTAGTATTGATGAGCCCATTACTGATGATAACAGTGCAACATCAGCATCTTTCTTCCCTTTTTTTTTGTCTCTCGCTCTCTCTCAAACACACACTCACTAATCAGAGGTCAGGTTACAACTCTGCTGCTGAGCACTTGTGTGCATTTCTGTGTGAGTGTGTTTGCTCAGCAGGGGGCTGGGGAATCTAACTTCCTGGCGTCAGTCCAATAAATTTCAATATTTTCAGGCTGAAAGCTACTCATGTGTAAGCCCACTGGCACAGAAATACACAGATTATGAAGGTGATTGTTGTTGGTGGTGGTTGTTGTGTGCAGTGACACCAGTGGATAAACAGAATGAGAGGTCCTTTTCAAAAGGCTATTCAGGAAAACAAACAAAACACAACAGCATGATGGAACATTAACTACTTCTTAAAGAAAATACACACATGTATTTCCATAGACAATCTTAAGCAAAATTGAGAACTCATCCAAAACCATGTGAACCAAAGGCTTCATTCTGGTCTTTCTTCAAGTAATGATCTGATTTTTCTCCTTCAAATGGTCAGAATAAACTCTTCACTAAGCTGTAGTGTGTTAACAAACAGAGTGGCTTCTTTTGTAAACAAACATTATTTTTGCTCTAGCAACATATAAGTAACAAAACCCAATCAGATGCAGCCTTACCCCACCCAGGTCCACGTTAGATTACACATTTAGTTTTTCCTTAAAGTATTTCCAGATATTCTAATGCAGATCTTCAGACACAACATGCAAACTCCTATAGATACAATGGGAAGTCAATCAAAACTAATGATACCAGCTTTATTCTGAAATCCCCTCATTTCAGAAAATTTTCAAGCAAACTTATCTTGTTAAAACTTAGCACACATGTTGCTAAGTTCAAATGATGCAACAACATTCTGCGAGTCGGCACAAATATGTTAAAATATAATAAATGTAGCATCAACTGTAAAAACTTTATTAATACAGTATATTAGCAATCTGTGGATTACCAGATGGATGGTAAACCTGTAGAGTCCTAGCTTTAGCTTATATAAGAGGAAAACACACCAGCAGCCTCAATAACCAATTTACTATTTTACTCATTCATCACTATTGTTTTAATAACTTGTGATGATGATAAAAAATGTTATAAGCAATAATGTCTGCATTTAGTTTTTCCCGCCAACGTTATTATGGTATTATTGCTCAGTCCAAACATATCGCTGACTGCATGCACAGCATCTGCCCTCATATTTTGTTCAGGCATCACACTTCATTTCATGACCTTCACTGATCACTGGTGCTGTCTCCTAGTCAAACTGGCTCTAGCTTGAGGGAAGCAGGTGAGACCAGCTTCTGAGTCTAATTGCATTTCAGAGATCACTGACATCCATGTGGCAGATTCATTATTCTCTCACGATTCGGGCTATTTTTCTCCAGGACTGGCCAACAAATGTTCAGCGTAAGGAGCTTAAGTCTTCTTTGTGAAGGGGTGAATGAAATCCATCGCCCTCCAGTGATTTCTTTTATTGAATTTAAAACCAGTAATGAAGGAGGATATCAAGAGAGTCAAACACATCTGGTGATTTCTCAACTTTTCTGCCGTATTATATACAGAAATGATGATATGCGGTACTAAAAGGAGAGGAAATAAGTTAGCAGTTTCTCAAAAAACACAGAGTAATTCAAAGAGCAGCGCTGACATAAGAACGCCATCTGATCAGCTGCATGTCTGATCACAATCAGTCGACTCAATCAGCAGCAGGAGCATCGCCTTAATTTCAAATCAGAGACGAGAGCTACTCCAACGCTTACCTAGACACGGATCATGGCTCTGACTTTTAACAACTCACATTTCCAGACAGGTGTCCCACTAACTGTACCATGAGATACACCACCACATCTAACAGGCCTAATGATTACAACAGCAGAGGTTATTGAACAGCGCTCAGACGTGTCCTCAATATGCACAGAAACATGCCAAGTTGGGACTCAACACTGCGCTGCTTTGTTGAATCAAATAAAGCAGCCAATTATAATAATGATCATGACAGCCTCCTTTGATCCGCAGCACAAATTTGCCATCCGTCTATGAATGTAGGAAAAAAATAAAACAACCTCAGGATGAAAGACTGAAAAACAACCTTGTTTTTACAACAGACTTGAGTTTAACAGATGTTTTAAATAAAATCCAACAATACGAGTATTATTAACACATTAGATTATTACAAGGCAGCACTGTTGTTTTAATACTTGTCATTTTTTTATTAATAAGGGCAGCTCACAAGTTCATAAAACGTGACCGTTGTGACTCGTTTCCAAATCAAATGAAGCAAAAAGGACATTTTTCCACAACCTGGCAACTCTCCGACTCATAAATGACTTAAAGTGGCTCATCAATAAAACTGCTTTAAAAATAAAACAAGAGCTCATCACCAGGCTTTTATGAAGGATGCTGAATTAAACAGGAGGCTGTAAACTTATACTAGGAGTTCAGGACGATGTGGTTTTGCTTTACATGACCAGTTTTCACAGGCAGGATCAACACTGGGAGACACTGGAGCGAATGGATGTGCTGCTGCTGCAGGAGCAGAGGGAGAGCAGCCTGAGTTATGATGGTGTGGAAGATACAAAGGCACGATAAGGTCAGAGAATTATCTGTGGAGCAGACAGAGACACTCTGGCAGTACACCCTGGCAGTACACCCTGGCGATGTTCCAACAGGATATATACTGACTGACACACACACACACACACACCACACACACACACACACACTCGTTGTTTAGACGCCATGTGCTTCGCTGAAGTAGTAAGAGGATGCGAATACCTGAGCAGGTAGTTAGAAGAGACGGGAACACTTACATGTCAGAGGACGGCGGTTGGCTACGGCAGAGGAGCGCGTGTCCGCACGCTTGTCCCATCGCGCATCCTGCCTCGCGCCTCCTTTTGATTGTTGTTGTTATTATTATTATTATTATTATTAGCCAAACGGCTGCAGCCAGAGGGACCAGGCGATACAGGAGGGGGGTCGGGACTCTGGAGTGCTGCTGAAGGAGGATGGAGAGATGACTGGGTGTGTGCTCCGCTCGCTCTCTGCCTGCTGCCTCCCTCCGGTCTGCTCTCCTCTCGTGCTCTGACAGCGCGCGGGGATTGGTCAGGACCCGGTAACTGATATCCGAGCCTGTGGGTGAGCGAGGATATATAACAGCTGAGCAGAGAGAGAGAGGGAGAGGGAGCTCACCGGGTGTCTTGTTCAGCACCACATGGACGCGTCGAGCCGAAGCGGAAGCACGCGCCAAACAAATCTATCCGTTCTCACGCGCCAAACAAATCTATCCGTTCTCACGCGCCGACCAGTCCGTGCGTGGAAATGAAAGTTGCGTCGTGAATATTTAAACTTTCAAAGCGCCTCCTCCGCGCTCTGAATGGATTCCTCTTCGGTGTTTTAATAAGACCCACGCGCAGCTCTCCTCTCCTCTCAGGTGTGTCAGTCACGGGACTCTGCAGGTCTCAAGGTCCAGCACACATCCTCCACCATATATGGCCTTTCCAGAGCCTTAGATCCGTCCAGTTGAATCAACCAGAGGTCTGCGCCCATTCAAAGAGCCATTTCACCACCTCTGTTACTTATAAGGAGCCACAGGATCAACTCGACCTTTAAATTTAGAGTTTATATTTAGATGTGTGCAACCTGCGGCTCTGGAGCCACTTGCAGCTCATTGATCCTACTGAAGTGGTTCCTTAGCTTTGGGTGATATTTCTATGTAAATCCACAACAGAAAAATGTTTCAACAGTTTTACAATCCAATTTCTTTGCAATAATCTACCTGGAGTTTTTGCAGCAGAATGACTATAATGTATACAAGTCAGTTCTGGTCATTTCATTGTCAGAAGTAGAAATTTGAACCAAAAATGCAGTGATTAGTTACTTTTATAGTTTGATGCTTCATCACTTTCCCAGTGATTTCACTGAACTAGAAAATTAACATTTTTACACATTAGGGAAAATATTAGTAAAGGAAGTGTAATTTTGCATATTTACTGCATTTTAAGACATCAAAATATATCACAGTAGTACCATAAAACTATTTTTATAATGAAGAGAAAAAACTTATATAAAAACTTATTATAAAGGCCTTAACACATTGTCTATTTAAGTTCAAAATAACCAACAACTTGATGTGTTACTTGTGCAATCTGATGCTTTATTCATCTCAAACTGGAAACTTATTTTACTTGTTTTCTGCAAAAATTGGGAAAATGGGAAGACCTTTGCACAGCTCTGACCAAATAACCTGTAATAAACTTTATCATTTTGGCCTTATGCTTAAAAATCAAAACAACTAGAACACAAACTCCTAATTTGGGGAATTAAGTTGATTTTGTGTCTATTTGCAATATTACCGGTACTTTTTTATAAAGATGGTAAAAGTAGCTCTTTTAGTTGTAAAGGTGGCAGACCCCTAACCATAATGTTTGCAAGAAGATTATATTTTTGTTTAGGATAATGCAGAATGATAGTTTTTTGTTGGAAATTATTTAAATAAGCTGCTCACAGACAAATAAAGCATTAAATTGTACTCACATAGCCTTTAATGTAAAAATGGTTCGTGGTCATTTATGAATTAAATAATCAGCAATAAAGAGTCTAAGACACTAGAATTTTAAAAAGTTATATATTTTTCTGAATAGCTTTGTTTAATGCTGGAGTTTAACTTTATGCAGTAAAATTTCTATAAATGTTCAAAACAACCTTCTGTTCCTACAGGAATTGTAAGTAAACGTGTTAAACGGTATGTATATATAATGTGTGTGTATTGTTCAGGTCCTTGTAATTTTTGATCAAAGTTGCGAGGATCTGCTTGGACTGAAGAGCCACACGTGGCTCCAGAGCCACAGGCTGCAGAGCCCTGCTTTAAACTCAGTGATGGTGTCAGACAGCTACTTTTCTTGGCTGATAATGTTCAGCTGAAGGAGAACACATAATTAAGGTAACATTACCTCTGAAGCCCACAGCCATGAACACCACAGGTGTTTACCATTATTGACTCTGATTAGCCCTCCGCCACAGGCTGCTGAGCTCATTTTGACTGTGACTGATTGAAAACTCGATCATTTTCAGTTTAATTGCTCACACATGTTAATCATTACACTCATCATTATCATTCTACTATTAATGACCTCAGAATCCCCATGCATCCAAATTTAGCCTGAGCAGACCAGTTAACACCCATGTATGTGATCAGTTACCCTGTGATAATGATTTTTTTTAATGACTTAACATTATTCATTTATCATTTATTACCTATAAAGCTACCCACCTCCCTGCTTTCAGCATAGAATTGTCTAATTAAAATATAGTTTTCTGCAGGTCTGGTAATCCCTCATTGATTTAAATCAAGTGAGAAGGACCATCTAAAACATATAGTGGTCCCCTGAGGACCAGGATTGGACATCGCCAAGACTGAAGGTCACAAGTCTGACAAGTCCTGAACTGAACGCTGTAATAAATGATTTGCAATGCAGAACAATAACAGAAAACTAAGGAACCCTTCATCAATAAGTCTGTGGAAATGTGGGAGAAAACAAAGAAGATGAGCCTCCCTGAACCTCAGTCAGATGATCACAAAGGTCATCAGCAACCTCTTCTACATAGATGACATCATGCTTTAGGATTCACCTCATCAGGATATAAAGCCTGGCCAGTAGAGGAGAGAAAAGCCACTGGTTTAACAGATGAGAACAAATCTCAATGCATGAAGGGTTTCCCCCCAAATCCAGGACCCCAGGTGGTCTAGTGCGAGTCCGACCCATTAGACAGGACAACACAAATAAGATCCTGTTGTACATCAGGAAGATGGTTGCAAGCAATCAAATGGTATGGTAATTAATTCTTCAGTCAACCATAAACTCAAGAATCTCTGTGGAACGGTAACCCCCTGCACAGCATGCGTCGCCTCCAGGTTGAAGAAGTTGCTGACGTCCATAAAACCTGAAACACTCTTCAAAAGCTGCACTAACCACAGCAACACAAGAGCTATCGAGGTCAGATGTGAGCTAAGTCGCCCCTGAGACGGTCCAGCACGATGTACGGGATCACCTGTGAGAAAAAAGGGATGCAATCTAATCAGTCTAAAGTGACAGCAACATAATGATAAAGGAATGCTAGAGGCCTGGCAAAAAGCATGGAAATAAAGTGTTTAAAAAGTCTGTCTGTGAATCTTTAAAGTTTAAAGACCTTTCACTGTTAGTGCACTGACATAATTGACAGGTTTAATGATAACAACCCCTTCTTAATGGGTTATTTGTTGATTAAATATACCTTCCCACATGAGCAAAGATTCAAATCTAAATCAATCCTACTTAACTTTGTGTTTTATGTCATCTATAAATGTATACAAAATTGAAAACATGTTCATTGTGTTGTCTAATAGTAGCCCTGCTCTGGTTGCATTCAGAAGAGAGTGTGTTATATGGGTGATCTCCAGATCGCTGTCTAAACAGATAACGTCTGATTTAAGCCAGACTGTCTTGCTGCAACAGATAAAGACCAGAGGAGGTCCCAAAGTCAGAGCTGCTGAGGCTGTGTAAATATATCCCAGTATCTCTGTGCATCCATGCAGGCCTTGTTCAGAAATATGCTCTGCAAAGTACAGACACTTAATGCAAAGTGATTTCTTCCACTGCTGGGGTGTGTAACTTCCACGTGAGAGATATAAGAGGGTATCATCTGTCAAAAATGCTAATGAGCTGTCAAAATAAGCCCCGCCCCCCACGTGTCAAAACCCCACCCCCTGTCAAACTAATCCCCGCTCCCCACGTGTCAAAACCCTGCCCCCTGTCAAAATAAACCCCGCCCCCACGTGTCAA